>KK120735.1:23775-49245 GCA_000611955.2 Stegodyphus mimosarum | reverse complement strand
AAGTTGTAAATGAAAGGATCCCTCGTTTCCATGAAGAAGGAAAGTGGCTCGTACCATATCCGGATTCCCGAGCATTACAGTTATGGTCCTATCAGAAGTTATATTGTCTGGAGCTCTTTTTTGCCTAAAAATTGCTCCGACAGTATAATAAAAGAAAAGAAACTTTGTTTTTTCTTTCTAGGTAGCTATTGTGCTCAAAGGAGAAGAGTAATGGCCGTCTCACACGACTAAATAAAAACTGGAAAAATGCAAAATGCATAATACCTTATGAAGTTATTTTGCGAATCATATATAATAATTTCAGAAACTTTTTAAAGTTATTCAGATGTCGCTAAAACTTTTAATCACTTCTTTCAAAGGATAATCTTCTTTCCGTCCTGACTATTCTAAGTTATCAGTATTCACTCTAAGCTTTCTTATAGTTTTTTCTTAAAGAAATGCGTCATTTGGATCTCCATAAATATTACATATTTTGAAGTCTGTTACATTTTGAGGTGTTTTACATGTTGAAGTGTAAAGAATAAGCGTAATAGAGAAATATTTCTTCAAAATCTGTATTAAATAAGAGTAATTAACTATTTTCCATAATATAAGCAAGTACTTATATTATTTTGTTGAAACTATGAATTTAAAATAAATTCACTGAACTTTTAGGATGACCAAACCCAAAATCTTCGAAGTTTCGAAATAAAAAAACAAATATTTTAATCCCCTCTAAAAAAAACTCTTTCGCTGAAGCAGTAATATTTCATCCATTCGTTAGATTCATACTTCATACATTAAAAAAATAGTTCTTGAAAATATTTGTAAAAATAAAATTCTGAATTCTGGAAAAAAAAATGTATATTTACTTTTCCGAAACATTACTTAGTGTACCACTACATTATTGAGTTTACTTATCTCTAATGAATTTTGAATAATTTTAATATGCACGAATGCAAAGCTGAGTAACGAAAATACATGTACCTAATTTTTTGAGTATCATACCAATTTAAATTATCAGATTCTCCTGTGAGGCTTAGAAAGGTGTATTGCCTTGACTAATAGTGATTCATTTGCATACGTTAAGAAATGTTAATGAGCCTTTCTTCGTTCTGAACAGTAAAACAGGCTAGATGTTGAGATTTCTCATGTAAGGGCCCAATAGTGGCCGAACGGGAAAGTCACTGAACACTGGTAGTTCGGTCCGTGGTTCGAATCCTCTTCGTACGGGCTGGCTGTGTGGCGTTTTTATTGGTTTTCTCCATGTGTAAACGTGCATACGATTCAGTTTAACTTTAAAAATCCTCCACGAAGGCATCTCTCTCTTAAGAAGATAGCCCTCGAGTGCTTTGCCATTATTAACTAAACCAAACCGTCTAATTAGAAAGCAAATGTTATCAAATTTCACTCTAAACTGATACTTTTGAGAAGGCATCTGTATTTTGCAAAAGCTAATGTTGCTTGCCTGTAAGAATAAAGGCAACTGTAAAGCTAGGTACAAAACTTAGAGAAGGATGCCTTCAAGACATCTAGGGTTTAAGAGAAAAAACTCTCTGGAAATCCGTGCAGATGCCTTCAAACAGGCCTCTGTTTTTAAGCACACAATTCTCCAGTGCTTGATGTTATTTATGGTTCAGTTTGTAATAATTCAACGGAAAATACAATCAATAACCTAAATCAAATGTAAAGTTATTGTTATGTTTAATTAATTAATCATCAGCTGCATTTAATGAAGAATTTAAAGTTGGAAAGTTTAGAAGGTATTTCTCCAACCTTCTTAGCATGCCTTCGTTGTGTAATGGTCAGCATACTCGGCTCGTATTCGAGAGGTTCGAGTCTCGGCGTAGGCATTATTCCTTTTTGAAATCTCCTGCTTAAAAAACGTTAATCTACGTTAACATATCATTTACATAAACACTTCAAAGACACGATTACAGAGGTTTTCGAAATTATTACTTTAGTTCCTAAATAAAAGCAATAAAAAATAATTTCATATTTTTAGAATTTAACATTTTAAGTGTAATTAGTAACTCTGTAGAGACATTAGGTTAATTACAAGCAGGACACATGAAAAATATGCAAGGCCTTCGTCGGGGATCGAACCACGGACCTCTGAATTACCGGCTCAGTGTACCACGAAGGCACGCTAAGAATGTGGGAGATATACCTTATATACTCCCCTTTTTAGAGGGCGACTAGGGTTTTAGGGGACCTAGTCGCCAAATCCTGGGTGTGGAGAGTCATCATCCACAACCCTTTTTAGTTGGGGAGCCAGTGTAGACACATTAGGTTAATTACAAGCAGGAGACATGAAAAATATGCTATTCCTTCGCCGGGGATCGAACCACGGACCTCTGAATTACCGGCTCAGTGTGCTGACCATTACACCACGAAGGCACGCTAAGAATGTGGGAGATATACCTTATTAATTCCTGTACTAATTTTGTGACATTATTTGAACATGCTAAATTTAATTTGTTAAAAGCAAAATTTAGAACCAGAAGTAGTGTAACTTCTTTTCTATCATTTATTACCCATCTACAAAAACGCTATTTTTTGGAGTAAAACTAAAGCAATTTCACAAAGGCAACACAAAAGAAAATATCTTATCTGCAATGAATGGCTTCTGACATGAATATACTCATCCGAACAATTTTTCACATTACTGAGCAGTTTTATTTTAAATTTCAAAATAAAAATTCGTTCTCTCTGAATACGGGAGTTAATTTAAACAGAATATTAAAGTAACTGTAACATATGTAACTTCATAGTAAAACCTATGTAACGAAAATTATACATATGTAAGCAAATATAGCGCACTATATACGTAATTAAATTTAAAAGGCGTTATATCACTTTTCTCTTATTTAAAGCACACCAAATGCCAAATAATAAGACAACATTAAGCTGGCAAAATAAATTAAAAGTAAAGGGAAATTTTTAGGTAATAAATGAGCTCGCGTCGAAAATTCGAGAAACTTGATAGATGCCCAATGCTACTGCACGGCCCTCGTCTCCAAATCCGAAGTAATTTTCTTCCGCTTGTTGGTTGCCTTTCTTACGACTAGCCATTAATTATCCCCTACTGATTGCATCGGAGATAGGGTTTAAAGGGTTAACTTTCTAGAAAACTCTGCAATGATATCATTATCGGTAAAGCGGCGTAAGTCTTTTAAAAATTTTGGACTCGAATATTTATTCTTTGATGCATATGTTAGGCTTGTTTTTATGCTTTTAAAATAGAGAATATAAAGGTAAAAGAAAAGTGAAAACTAGATTAAAGAAAATGAAAGAAGACTGTGGTGAGAAATCATCTGGAGTAAGGCATGGTAAGAGGCAGTGTAATCATCGAATAATATTTACTTATTATTATTATTTACGTGTTTTGCCCTAAGGCACTGCACGGATGGGAAAGATGCCTTCGTGGGAGGCTTTCTAGGGGAAGCTGCTCGTATTAGCCGGTTACACAGGGGGAAAACCACGAAGGCACTCATGCAGCCATCTGGTTCGCGGGATTCGAACCTCGGACCGAACTATCAGTATTCAGAGACTTTACCACTCGGCCGCTAGTGCGTCCAATGATGTTTATGTGGCTAGTTTTCTGTTCGTAATTACCTAGTTTCATCCTCATAATATAATTTTTTTTTGCCCCCAAAGCAGACTAGGTGCTGTAAAGCGAACGAAATTCGACCAACCTAATCGTCGATAAGACTATCTTTATGGTTAAAGGACCCCATTCACGTCACACCACAAACGAATGGCAGCCAGCGACCCAGCCCAACCCCAAACAATACGAACCCAGCCCCCGGGAAACCAACTCTTTAGAGCCCGAGTAACTAAATACATGTAATAAAGAAACTAAAAAAATAATAAAATATAGGCAGTTATAAATCAACAGAACAATCTTCACATAAAAAAAACTGCCTCTAAAAGCTACAATAGGAAAGAGAGAAGAAATAAAAATAATTAAATTAAAAAGAACCATAGACAAACACAATAAAAAAAACTTAAGAAAAAGAAAAAGGACCTCACAACAATAATGTAAGGCAAAATATCAAATAACAAACAGACAAACATACAAGAAAATACATGTACAAAATACAAAATGCAAAAGATTGCAAAGCCAAAAACTAAAGGAATACAAACATCAAAAACCTAAACCCTTACGCCCACCGCCAGTCGCTCCTTCTTTATAAATAGAAGCAAATGTCTGCATAATTTTATAAACTTTTTTAACTTTAAATGGATTTAACTCTGTAAAGTCATAATTTGTGCGAATATGCGAAAGTAATTGACAAATCTCCATGAAGTGCCGTGCGTCACCGATGACAACACAGTAAGAACGCATATCAACATCCTGAAGACCAAACCTGGAGAAGTAGTTCGAGAAGCGCCCATGTCCCGTAAGAAATTGATTAAAATCAATGTCTGATATCGGAAGATACTTTTTATGTTTTATTACATCAAGATAAACCAAATATTCAGTTCTCTTAACTGACAATAACCAACTCTTATTCCATTTTGAGTAAAAATAACTGTCCTTGAATTGCATTTATATCCAAAATGACTTTCCTTAATCCAACAGACAGCATAGAAGAGAGCAGTGAGCTCGGCTTGGAAAACAGAGTTAAAAGCATCCAGTTGAATCTTTCGATTGTAGATTTTCACTCCGTAATAATAAACTACAAAAGCCAAGCCCACATGCCCCTCCAACCCGGAGCCATCGGTGAAAATTCCAAATTCACGTTGATCGACAAAATAATGTATATAAGAAAGACCCTGTCTTAAACGAGCAATGGTAAAATTGTGCGAAAAACAAATTTTCTCCAGCTCGCAAGACTATGCATCGGAAATTCTAAAGATATGCTCATTTTAAAATTATTTTGCGATATTGCTGTTGAATTGAATTTTATGGTTTAAGTGCGAAGAACATCATATTTAAAAGTAACATACAAAAGGTTAAAAAAACACCCCTCTGGGAGTAAAGTAAAATCTGAAAGCTTTCAGCCTTTTTTATATTTTTATTTATTTTTATACGCTTCTAAAGTTTGTTTACAATTGAAGTAGCTGATTTAATAAATATACTATTGTCTTCCGGCTGCTTCGCTTGATAAAGTGAAAAAAGTAATCAAAATTAAAATTAAATTATACCAAACAATCCAAGCGAAAAGACTGAAGCTTATAACAAAGAAGCTATATTATTTACCTGCTCTCAGCTTTCACTATTTCAAATATTCTTAGAATTAAAATTAGGAAAAAAACCAAACTTGAATTGGAAAAGAATTGTAATAAAGTATAAGAATTTTCTCTAATAAAAATAATGAACAAAACTTTTGTTCAGGATTTACACAAACTTATTGCATTTTTTTTGTCTAATTTTAATTTTTACATTTGTGTTCTCCCCTTCTAATTATATTATTAGAATTATTTCAAAGTGTTTGTACTAATCATGTCTATAAGAGCACTGCGTTATTAATTTCGACCCCCTGCGGTGAGCATTCAGCCATAATATGGGGCAATTAAATAAGAAAAAGGACCGTATAATGATTCACACTTATCGTCTCCTTAAAATTAATACTAGTCTGAAGTAATATTATCTGTCCAGTTTGTTCACCTTTCTTTAAGTCTGAAATTCGGATTTTTTTGTCGATCTGTATCCCAGCTTAATCCATTCGCTAATCCGAAAACAAAACTCTATCGATCTAACAAAACTCTAAAACTGATTCTTTTGATTCAGTATCTTCAGTATTTGTTTTTCGATCGGTTAGTTTAGTTAATAATATAATAATAAAATTATATTAAAATCTGACTAAGTACTCACAATTGCAGTCTTTAAACGTTCTGCTATTGTAATGGTTAAAAAGAAGTAGCTAGCCAATTATCACTTTATATCGCTCTTCTCATAAAAGCTTTTTGATATCGATCTTTGTCCACACTTTGAAATCAGTTTGCGTGTTTTATATTATAGAAGAAATTCTATATTTGTTCTCTAATCAATAAATAATTCATGTAAAATTGTTGTAATATTTCAGAGTAGTCAACCACTGATGATGCAAAAGATGTGTTCTGCTGCTTCCTAATACTTCATATATAAAAACTCCGGGTTATACTTACAGTTTATATCTTTTCCTCTAGGTGCAAATTTACATATACATACAGAACATTAATCTCTTATATTTGGTATATGAATAATCTCAAAACATTAATTATGGGGATTATCATTTAACTGCTTGATAATGATTCATTTGTTAAGCTATCAAGAAAACTGAAATTGTGGCAGTATTTTGGCCATTTTGTATTATCCTGTCTATATTAGTGGTTTCAAGAATTTCAATTGCGACAACACTTCTCAGGCTAAAACTTCAGACTTTTAAGTGTAAAACTGTAAAGAAACTATTGAGTTTAAATCTAAAGAAATTTTCAAAGGCATATGTTAAAACTTGCATGTTAAGAGAAGATAATGTTGTTGTTGTTGTGACTATCTCGTTTTTTTTGATATTAGAACAAGCCCGCGAAATTCATCTTGGCAAGGAGGCAAAATTGAGATGAAAATATTTAATTAGATTTTTTATATTGAAACTTTAATTAACATCAAATTTTGTTTTTTTCACCTGAACTCAATTAATTTTACAACTAAAAAGAATTTAAAAAGTAGACGCCTAATTTTTCATTGCTTTTTTTTTATTTGTTCCTGGACTTTGGATATTATTCCCAGTAGAATTAGAATAATTAAAAAATTCCTCGTGTTGAAAATAAAAAATAAACTTTCATTCCTTATGAATTTCGTTTAAACACTCCTCGCTTAGAACTATTTAGTTTTGATAATCGCATTAAAATACAAATATCAAATAATTAAAAGCATATTATTAGTTCATTGCTTAAGTTTTGTGTATGAGGTTTTTCACTCCATGTTCTTGTATCAACCGAGATTAAGTCAGCACACATTGACTCACTCCACTTCACTTCTTCCGAGACCGATTTCCTGACTGAAGGATTTAATTACCATACCCCACGTTCAGAATGGATCTCTAGTATTAACGGAATGAAATGGAGTGGACCAACAAAATGTTTTAAAAGGTCTTTCTCTCTTCTCCCCATCTCGAACTTCCGGTTTAAACCGGGGTACTACTCTAGTTACTGCGGCTGCAGACGATTGATTTTGACCTCTCCTCCTCGTTCGGAAATTTTATCTTATTTTTGTTTAAAATTTTAAGGGAAAGGGTGAAGGCACTTCAGTTGTTTTTTTACCTTCCAAATATGCGGCAAGGTTTGATGTTCATTGATAGTGGAAGGAAAATGAGGTACTTATATACGATTAGCTTGTATGATTGTTTAAGTAGAGCGCAAGCTATGTATGAAAAGTAAAAATAGATGGATCAAAGCAAACCGCTGGAGAACTAAGTGGTAGCACGCTGAGAAAACAAAGGCATTCTATTATTTGATGATGCTTTTAGCAAGTAGTTATGTTGAAAGAATTATATCCTGGCTTTCGTAAAAAGATGCTATTTCATATTCTTCTCGAAAAACTTGTATCATTAGCTTTTTGGTATTAAATTTTGATTCTTTGTAATGCAGCTCAAAATCAGACAATTTGTTTTCCATATTAATGCTCATGTTACAACCATGCTTCCGTTTATAGACAGTGAGCTTTTGGACGATATATTCCTTCAAACTCTTTCAGTTAGAAACTCAACTTACGCATTCGATGCATCATTTGTTTCTTTTATGTGTTTTGTCAGGTTGTAAGTATAAAGTAAATTTGTCTTCATTCTACTCTGCTTGTACATAGTTAACTTTTGTTATTTAACTTTCGCACGTATTTGCAAGCCACATGTATTTATAAGTTTAAGATATAGAGTCATTAGGATTTTTGAAGTAGGAAACACGAAAAATGAGCAATGCCTTCTTCGGGACTCGAACTTGGACCCTTCGAATGGGCGCCGAGCGTGCTACAGTTACACCACAAAGGCATGCAGGAAGGAGAGAGAAAATACCTTACATACTCCTACTTTTTTATATATTATATATATAGAAAATAATGTATAACTATATATACTTATATATATTTGTATGTTTTTTTCTATATATAATTTTTCTATATTTTGTTTCTTTTTACTTGATATGTGTTATCTGTGTGTTTACATTTTGTGTTTTAATGCTGTGATTGTGCTTGAGTTTTGTTTTTTTGGTGGGATTCCTTATTTCGTGGTGAACTTAGAGGCAATACAAACATGATCATAAGGTCCATTTTCAGACCATGTGGATCGGGTCATATTTCTCTCATTCGTACCTCATAGACTCTCCCTTTTAAAAGCGACTGGGGATTAGGGGATCCAGTCGCCAAATCCCGGTGGTGAAGAATCAGCTTCCACCACCTTTTACTTCGGGCGCCTCTGTAGAGTCATTAGTTTTTTTTTTCATGCAGGAGACGTGAAAAAGGAACAATGCTCTCGCCGGGACTCGAACCTGGACCTCTCGAAGTCTGCTACCGTTACATCATGAAGACATGCAGAAAACAGGGATAAATTACCTTTACCCCCTTTTAAATACCTCCTTTTAAAGGGCGACTGAAGATTAGAGGAACCAATCTCCAAATTCTGGTGGTGAAGAATTATCATCCACCACCTTCTAGTTCGGGCGCCACTGTAGAGACATTAGGTTATTTTAAAGCAGGTGTAGATGAAAAATATGCAATGTCCTCACCAGGATTCGAACATGGAGCTCTGGATTACTTTCCGATTGTGCTACCGTTTGCTACCCCGAAGGCATACATGTGACAGGTAACGAAGGACGGGGACAACTAGTGCCTAACAAAGGCAAGCAGGTATATGTTCCACGCCCTCCATCTTAAACCAGCAGCTCTCGAATCTCAGGAGGCCTGCAACGAAGGTATACAGGAAGGAAATAGAAATTACCTTGTAACCGGAAGTCTAAAAAATTTCCTTGTTAGACAGATCAGATATAGTCTCTGACCTTTAGGGCTGACTACAGAGAACTAAAACAAAATACTACTAACCATCAAAAGGCAAACAAATTTGGGGAGAGCAAGCACTAATGTGCCTTGTAGCGGTAACTTATTTCATCTCTTACGCTTAAATCTGAATTTCTATGACGTCTGTTAAGGTTAGGATTCAAATCCAATTATAGATAAGAAGCTAATTACGTTATAGACATTAATCGATAGAAGGGAAAACAATAAGGCATACGGTGTTGAATAATGTATAAAATTACAAGGCGTGATTTACATTCCTCGCACGAAATGAGCATGTTGTGATTCCCGCATGGATGTAGGAGAAATTAATGAATCTCAATCTTTTGAGCATTTCGACCCCATTCGCAGGAATGAAGATTTATTAGTCAAATAGGCGGCCCCGAGGCGAGACAGGCCTGAAACTTGCTGACCATTCTCTTGGACTTCAAGATCCTTTCCCTCTCCACGTTCTGGAGGTGCTTCAACATCTGTAGGACTATCCATTTGCGTCCGTTTCCCGGTCACGAATCATTCATCAGTCATTAAGCCTCTTCTCGGGCATTCACGATTCTCAACCCCCATCCCCATTACAATTCAGGCGCCCTTAATGTCGCCATCGGATAAGAACGAATGTCCAAACTTGCGGCTCCTTCGTTCGTTTCCGGTGACCGAAAGTTAAGATTAATCCCTCCACTCTCCCTATGTAAAATGCAAATGCGTGCGCTTTAAAATTGTATAAAAGATACCGTTATTGTCTACAAATTTTCCATGAATCTACGAAGCTTTCCTTTTACTGAAATTGATATCAAGATAAGCTGGGGACAACTTAAAATTGTATGAGTGATTAGTTTATTGCGTTTGGTTTTTCCATGAAATTATAAAGCTTTCTATTTTACGAAATTTTAATCTAGCTTATCTATGATTGAGTTATCGTGGTGCAAATTTTGACAGTTGCTTTCATGAATTACTGAGGATTTCTAGACTTCCAGAATATCAAATGAATCTTCGAATTTCGAACGTTTCCTACTACATTTAATTTTTGTTCTAAGCATTAAATTATTTTTACATATAAATAATTTTTGAACTATTTTGATTAATCAAATAAATAAAAAATTGCTTAATTTTCTCCTCTCGGATTTTAAAAATTAAGAAAATAAGTTCAAATTTTCATTTTCAGCTGCAAAATCTTCAAATGAAAAACTGAAAACACAGAAGTAGTTATAAATCACTATGCAACTGTAATTTGATAATATATAAAAAATTTTATGGATCTAAAAATTAAGTCAAAACACAAACTGTGGATATGGATCTGATCTCAAAAGTTTCTCCGAATGCTAATTAAGTTTTTTGCATTGCAGTCATAGAAAATTTTCACCAAAATGTTCTTTTATTTGTTGAATATTTTGCAACCTTTTAAATTCGAATTAAATTAAAATAAAAAATAATCTGAAAACTTTCAGATTTTACATTAAGCTGAACGGGGCGTTTTTTTCATGGGGGGATTCAAAAAGGAATTTGAAAAGTGATACAGACATTCAAAGTCTGTCGGCACAAAATACTGTTAGACAGTGTAACGCCTTTGCCTTGGTACGCTACCAACATAATACCAGTAAGAGATGTAAAGAATCCTCGCGCCTAAAATATCTGTGTTTAAAGACGCACACGATGTTAACGTCAATGGAACGCTTTGATTTGTTAAACAAAAAGTCGTTAAAGGTTTACAAAATATGAAATAGGTAACAAATTCCAAATCCGGGCTTCCAGATCCCGATATTCGAGTGGAGGACTACGTTATTCAAAATTTGATGTGTCTACGTACCGTTGGTTTTTCACAGTGCGAGGAACATACATACATTCATGCAGATTCTTCATTATTTAATTTTCTTTTAATATAATGCGGGGCTTTAATATTTGGTGGCAAAAATTTTAAAAGTGATTCAGACTTTTATAGTGAAAAACGCAAAATGCCAAAACGAAATTAATAACCCTTCTAGGCCCGTTTGGGCTAAAAAATTAAAAGAATAAGGAAAAACAAATCTAAAGCAGATCGGATTCTTCTTTCTAATTCTTCTGAACTCCACTACGACGTAGTTACAATAGAATCCAACAGAAACTAGAAATATATTCAGCCATTGTTATGTCATGTATCTTTATCAGATTTTTTACTCAAAAAATGTGTCAAATTATTGCAATCATCTGATACTTAACTTAATTTATTTGAGGAAGAAGAAAAATAGAGATGACTCATTAAAGATGTATGGAGTTTAATATTTAGCTACATCTAATTATTACAAATGAAGAGAGGTATTCGATGTAATAAGAGATGAAATGTTTTAATTTGTGCCGTTTATAAATTTGACTAATTAACTCTTAAAGTTTGCCGTGCTTTGCTTTTGCTACTTAATTTAATTTACGTTAATTCATCATTAGATTTAACCGAGCCCTACAGAATGTAAATTTAATGAGTATTTACGAAGACACAAAGAACGTCATCATAAAAAGATACAATAAGCAGCAAGAAACGCTTGCTGTACCAAACTATCATCCCAGACCCTTGTTGCCCTCGTTTTTGTCAGTGGATTGAATAAGACAGGTAAAAGAATTAATTCTTCGCTGGAAGTGGTGTCTTTAGTTGCAATGCCAGACTCGTGAGAGAACACTTTTAGCAATTTATTTCTTAACCCTTTGAGGAGCAAAACGCCCTAGACGGCCTTTCATTCAAATGATCATAACTCCCCGAAACGGCCGAGATTGGGATTGTTTTGAGATTGTTGATTGACCGATATTATTTTCTTCCCGTCCTATGCAGTAGCAGGTTCAGTTTCTCCAAATGCATTGTGTCAGTTTATTGCAGACAGATTGTCTTAAAAGGCTAACGGAAGCTTCGTTGTTGGGAAGCAGGAAGAATGTCATTTAAAATCTTCATACCTCTTTGTGCGTTAATGGACGGAGAGGGGAAGGGAATGGACGGGTACGGACGTTTCCGTATTTTAGTTTAGCGAACGCTTCGGTTTCGGTTAAGAAAGGTTCTCTACGATGTGCTAAACATACGTGCGGAATTCATTTGTAATTTATGTTCAATCCCATGGAAGCAGAATTTCTAAACCGTAATTTAGTATTTTGTAAACCTGAATCGTAGATCTTAATCAATATTTTAATCTGATTTTGTCTTTCATCTTATTTTCCATTAATTAGTTTTAATGCGGGCAATAAATAACCAGCTTGTGGGTTGGTAAATAAGTAAGCTTAATACCTTACTAATACTAAGAATAATGCGTGAAAGGAATTGTGTATAATTATTTTATGGATTTATTTAATTTTATTAATTTTAGAATTTATGAAACATCGATTTTGTTCTATTCGATTTTATTACCTAAGTAAAATCTGTCTGCCTTTCGTTGACTAATTTATCGAATTATTAAAGAACTAATTGTAAATATTAATTATACATTTAGAACTATATGATTATGCAAAATGTAGTTAATTTAATAAAATTATAAATATTACATATTGTTTTAAATAAGTAATAAAAATTTATCCGAAATATTGAAAGTAGTCTCTGAAGATTTATATAATTTCACTAACAGCTTAAGCAGTAATACCTAATTATATTTTTAAAAGCAAATATTTTCCTCCTGATGTAAAAATGAAAAGAGCTTAGCAGTGTATTTACTAGAATAAGTTACTTTAAATCAGAAGACCATTAAACATATTGCAGTTTTATTCATATATTTAACAAAATTCAGTTGTTCACAAGATTAAGGCTCAAGTGCACAACAAAAAAAATTCGGTACGCAGCTTGGTTCTTTAGTCAAGTATAAAAGTTCTTATTCTAGTATATGTGGGAAATTTTTCTCACCGCAATCTCTTCCCACCAATCTTTCCCCCCTCTCTTTTTATCCTTTTTTTTTTCTTTTAGGCATTTTCCCCTCCCATCCACTCGTTATCTCGTAATAAAGACTCGCGTGGCATTTCGAGATTGAAAATGAAGGCATCATTATTAACGCTGAGGTAACATTTAACAGGTAACACGTGACCGATTTTTCCGCGGTCCCGCTTTGCGTACTGCCCAATTTTAAACGTCACGGGGGTCCACGCGGCGTTAGCTTTTCACATAAAAAAGTCTTGGAAGTACATTAACAGAGCAAATGAATTAGAAAAAGGAGTTGTACAAAAATGTGGGAAAATATTTTTAATGCAGTTTTACACGTAAAAGTTTTGTATTAGTAAAATATCATTCGGTTTAATATTTTTTCATATTTTTCTCCCAGTTTTATTTAATTTTTTAAGTTTGTTATAGTTATTTTATAATTTAAAAGCTACTCTTAAAGAAAAGTCAGTTTTGCTTAAATTATTTTTCCACCCAATTTATCTAAATAATTCAAATCGCCAAGTTAATTCGTAACATAAATAAATAATTAAAATATTCATTCAAAGTATTGTTGCAATATATTAAGCAAGCGAGGTAATAAAAATATACTGCAAGGTTGAAAAGAGTTCTTAATTAAAAACATGGTTATTTGCGAAGAAGCTGATTATATAAATTTTGTTATATACAATAGTTTGCTAATTAAGGCTAAGCTGTTTACAAATTATTTATTTAGATGAAAATTTATCATTGCACATTATACACAACGTAAAATATTTATTTGTATTATATACGAATATTTCATCAACAATATAAAACTGATTCGAATCTTATAAAATAATAGAGTTTTCGAATGCAGAATATATAAGAATGAGTTTTACTGAAAAATAAAAGCAAATTTCTCATTCAAAAAATTCTCTTTAATTAATTTGTTGCCTCACGGCTTTTCTGCAGCATCACTATGTAAGAAAATTATTATTAAACATGAATAGAAATTTCGAACATGAAAGTGCTGAATTTTTAAAACAGGTCTCCAGATTAAACAGTATCTTGAACAAAATAATAAGTAGCTCTTAAAAACAATGATATATGGGGATAACATTTTTTTAAGAATGCTAATTCGTTTAAAGCTTTTTAACGTTAGGTTAGGTTATCTGAATATGACAAAGGCACGAGGGCTATCTACCTAAGACGAGGGATAATTTTGGAGAATCTTTCTGAGGGAAACTGGCTTGTATTCACATTACACATGGAAAAAAATACGAAAACCAACAATGGAGCCAGCTCGTTCACCTGGAATAGAACTCAAACCGAATCAAACTACCAGTTTCCAGTGGTCATAACTACACGGCCCCTGGCGCACCAAAATTCTTCAAGGAATTCAGTTGGAGCATCTATACTTGCAGTACCATTTCTTAAAAAATAATACATTCCTAGTAATATATGGCTGCGTGCGTACGGGTTCGTTATGGATTGAATGCACAAGTCGTAAAAAGGTAACAAAAATTTATTCTTTCCACAAGAAATAAATCAAAATGCTGAAATATTTCTTTAGAGATATTCGCACAATATCACAATATCTCAAACGTTTATCAAAAACTCAGTTCAAAACAGATAAAATAATTCTATCTCACAGCGAAATCGCTACAATCAATAACAGCATAAGCAAACAAACAGCAGTTCGCTTTTTACAGCTACAACTGCAACAACTACTACAGAGATGAGGTGTTTCAATTCGGCTTTTATAAGCTTTTTAATTATCATTAGAACAATCTCGATTTTTCTAGACTTTTCTGGATGGCAACAGTAATTACGAGATATGTATTTATTAAGCATGAAATGCACGCGTTCTTTTATTTTTATTTTTTTTCGACGTAGCTTTCTCTTCAAAAATCGTCTGCGTTGCACGGGAAAACAAAGCAATTTTAATTACAATTCTAAATAAATAGCCAAATAAATGTGAAATTTCTTAACAATATCAAAGAGAAACGTTTATATAATTTTTGAAAAAAATGTCAACGAAACATTCTCATTGTTACGTTCTAATAATACACGCCTGTTAAAAAGCACAGAAAACTTCCGAAATCTATAAAATGGAGAATTAGATTAATAGTAAATCTTTAGTACTATTAATCTAAAAAAGATTTTTCTGAAATTTTATGTTACTATTTATGACTAAACGTCCTCTAAAATAATTCATACTGAGTACTTCTTCAATTAGAAGCTAATTTTTGTTTCGGAATATTTTTTAAAAAATGCAAAAAATGAGGAAGGTGCTCTAGAACTCATTTTTAGCGGAATATTAATTACATATGATGAATAATCTATGGATAAAGTTTCTTAAAACATGTCGAATCTTTGCGTGGCTTAAAATAAATGAATGTGTAAAAAATAACTCACCTTTTGATTTTCTAGGCTGAATTCAAAACTATCAGCAATATATCTCAGAAGTCTTCCGGAATCTTGGGCGGTCAACTTTGGTTTGGTTTGTGTTCTCGTAGTACAACTCAGAACTACATCTGGCAGACTGAATCTGTCTTTAATGTACATAGATCTTTCACGGTTAAGTTGAAGGCTATGGATGCTGAATGTTCTTCTGGCTGTATCTGCTTCATTATTCGCAGAGATGTAAGCTGAAAAGATCAAAAGGTAAGACTGCGATAGAGAAAATCATGTTGTCAGAAACGTAAAAGACATTACATTAAAATGGGAAAAGCTTGTGGTAAATAATTAGATATAGCACATCTTGCAATATTAAAGATATTCTCATTTATTTTTTTTAATTTTTAGGAGATATGTTAGCCTAAGTTTGTAGAGTCATTAGGTTATTTAAAAGCAGGAGAGATGAAAAATGAGTAATGTCCTCGCCGAGACTCGAACTTCTCGAATACGCGCCAAGCATGCTGACCGCTACACCACGGAGGCATGCGAAGAAGGCAGAAGAAATGTTTTACTACCCTTTTAAAGACGACTGGGGATTAGCGGACCCAATCGCCAAATACCGGTGGTGGAGAATCATCATCCACCACCTTTCTTAGTTTGCGCGCCAATCTTAGAGTCATGAGGTTATTTTAAAGCAGAAAACATGAAAGATAAGCAGTGCCCTCGCCGGGACTCCAACCGCTTGAATAGGCGCCGAGCCTGCTGACCAGTACACCACGAAGGCATGCCAAGAAGGTGGGAGAAATACCTTATATACTCCCCCTTTTAAAAGGCTACTGTGGATTAGGGGACTCAATCGCCAAATCCTGGTGGTGGAGAATCATCATCCACCACCTTTTTTAGTTCGAGAGCCACTGTAGAGAAATTAGGATTTTTGGAAGCAGGAGTCATGAAAAATGAGCAATGCTCTCGCTGGGACTCGAAGCACGGACCTCTCGAATACGTGCCAAGGGTGTTGTCCATTACACTATGAAAATATGCTAAGAAGGCGGGAGAAATGCCTTATTAGTTTATCGTACTGTTCTAGAATTTTCTTTCTTCTGTTTTGGTCTTCTGAGCTGGGATAAATTTTAAATTAAGACTGATAATAAATTTTCTTTTGTAACATGTCGTAATCTGAAGATATCCAATAACAACAATATTTCAGTTTCTCTGACAATGAACGATTATACATAGCACTCAACATCCCGTACTTCTTCGTCACACAGCAGATTATAGTTCGACTTTGCTTAAAAGGTTGCCAGATATTTACTCGATCAAACATATCTGCACTATGGCGTCGCTCATACGGATACAATATTAAGAAGACCACAAGGAGCTACAAAAGATGAATTTTGGTAATAGCTGTCTTGATTGCAATATCACCAAATGCCTTTGAAGTAACACTTCGATTCTGTTATTCGCCTTACAACAGCGGTTATTTTTGTGTATGGTTATTACCTTTAACATCATCATAACACATTCTATTTATAAACGTATTTGAAATTTTAATTACTTCATCTTTGTATTATAAAGAATCTATGAAATAAATTTAGTTGAATTTAGACAATGGCACAACATATTATATGAATAAAACATCCTCCATATTGATTATCTCTTGCGACGTTAATAAAGAACTTAGAATTTGCGTAAAACGTAGCCCTGCACGATTTTGTGGAAAGTAGACTTTAAATATGATCTAGCCGAATGCGTTTTCAACTGTGGGAACACTCTGAGTCGGACATTAGCTTAAGTTTTACTCATAATATGTCGATGAAAAATAGTCATATTTATCATGAATCTTCGGTTATTTCTAAAATATTTATTATTCTCTCCTTTAGTTTACCAGTTTCCTACTCCATTTTTCTGAGGTTTAGAGTGCAGTAGAGCCTCTATTATTTGAGCTGAGTAAGATCATTCAGATTCAAGACCTTTTTGATCGATTATCAAATTTAAAATAAAAATGAAGCTTTCAAACAAATTACCTGATCACGAGTACTTTGTGCTTATTTTAATTAAACAGAAAATTATTCTCAAGCATTTAACTGTAGAGATATTAGGTTATTTGAAGCAGAAATCAGGAAAAATGAGCAATGCCTTTGCCGGGGCTAGAACCTCTCGAATACGTACCGGGTATGCCGAGTATACACCACGAAGGTTGATAAGAAGGCGGGAGAAATACCTTACAAAAATATTTAGTTTGATATATTTTAACTAAAATAAGCAGGAAATTGTATAAATCAAAATAAATAAACCAACTAAAGGCTTTTTTTAAAACATTCGTAAGTAAACTTTTATTGTTTTTTTCTATATTTTTTAAACGGTAAATATTTGTTATAGTTCGACCGTCTCAAACGCAACCCTGCCTGGCATTCTGCCAAAATACATAGACTCGTCCAAAAGGGGCGTTATTACTTGTTGCGACGTGAAAGGTCACGTGTCTCTTCACTGAAAACAGAGAATGGAGGGAAAGAAAGTCCCATCCTTCCACCCTATTCTGAGAATAATTCGGTCCGAATGGCGCATGCGTGTTTGAGCTCATGGTCGCGGATGAGGCGGTCGAACTATACCTTGTATTGAAAAAAAAACAGTTCTTTTCTGTTTAGGTGTCTAAATTAAGAATGTACATTCACAATATGTCTCTTTATCAAACCCTGAGAGTGGATTAAATTCAGTGAAAGGGAAAATATTTCGGGATAAGACAGATGAGAAGTTAAATTAAAGTCGTTCATTGGATAATGATTACTATATACTATATAAATCCAAATATTATATAATCAAATGCTATGGTAATAACAGCTGGTTGGTTGATTAATCGTATTCATGTTACACATGAGTAAATAACGAAACTGCCCATGCAACAAGGCCATTTTTAGGGATTCGAGCTCCTGCCGAACTACCAGGGCTCAGTGGTTCCATTCATTTAACGTCTGATGATCCAGTATGAGAAAATCAGAAATGTTCGAAAACACTTTTTTCGTAATATGTGCATTTTATTTCTAATCAATTTTCAAAATATTTGTCAGCCTTTTTCTAATTAAATTCTGAAGCGCAGACTACAGGTCATTAGCATAAGCGAGGATAGCTATATGAACGATAGATCTGTTTACTTGTTAATATGTGTTCTAATGAATTGTGTCAACTTGCATTTTTTCCTTATTGTATACGTGGAAATTAGAAATAAATTTAGCAAATTTCATACAGAAAGAGGTTAATCTTTGAGCCAGATATGGTAACGTCTTCAAATTAACTGAACGATTTGCTTTTCATTAGATCATTAAAATGCAAGACAAGACACCCTCATTTCATTCCATTTCTCCAACCTACAAGCAACTGGTAGGAAACCGAATGACTCTCAGATGTCAAGTCCTAGTTAAGATAAATTACCTTTCAAGATATATAACTTGTTGTAGAGAAGAGAAATGAGCTTCAATTCAAACAGCAAGAAAACATACTATGCATTTATGTAAAAATACCATCAACTTTCACCATCAGAGAGTATTAATTGCTGTACTAAATTGTCTTAATTATTTACAAACTCGGCGTGGTTATTGAAGTGATGAAACTATTATTTGATTACGTAAGAAATAATATGTGAATTTTCTAATTAAAAAAGTTTATTTATTTTTATATAGATTGGTATAATTAATTTAGATTTTTCTGAAAAACATTTTTTATCTTACGACTTATTTTGTTACTTGATGATGCAAAAGAAAGAGAAAATTAACTTTGTAAAACGTATTTAAACCCATTATTTTATATTCATTCTTTTCTGTACTTGCTTTGTAAGGATTTTATGTTTTACTAACGTTTATTTTATTTTAAAACTTTGCTATCCTCTCTTATTTTCCATTTCCAGCCAGAATAAGCTCGAGTAGAATTGTTTATGCAAATGAGGTTGCAAACTCTATAAGTATTTAAGACATGGCTTTTAACCAAAACAGAGAGAGAGAGAGAGACTTCTCGCTGCCTTGCCACGAGCGTGCTTTTCTTTAGTTAAGTTAGTTTATTTCTTATTTTCTACGTTTTAGTGCTGGTCTCTGCATCCCGAAGTGCGGGGACGACTGTACGCTGTGAGAAATAAAGTGTACATTTAATTCATCTTATCTTTGTTGCATCTTCTACACACGCACGAACATAGGTTTGAGTAAGCTTCCTGTTCCTACTCAGGGCACCAGTTATGTTTCCAAACGCAACTAGAAGGAGCAGAAGTTCTGACAGTTTAAGTGAAACTGATCTGCCAAAACCAACTGAAATGTTAACCCTACTGTTGAACTATTTTGAATGGTGCATCATTTGCTACTGTTTTGTAGACACTTTTTTATTTGGCCAATTATTTAGGTTTTTTGTTAAAAAGTTAGTATTTTTTTAATCGATTATACGACTCATATCTGCCAAAGGAATGGGTACCCTGTGGAGAACTTTCAAGGGAAACTGGCTAGTATGCACGTTACATATGACGTATACCAGGAAAGCACCCATGCAGTCAGCTCTTCGCAAGTATTTGAAGTTCGAACCGAACTACCGGTGTTCTGCAACTTAGCCGCTCAGCTGCTGATAGGGCTAGGCGGAGAAAAGCCAGTCAGAAGCAAAGTTTGGTAGATCTAGTTTCGATTGCGCTTTCAGTAACACTGTGAGACTGTAGAAGACATCAAAACAAACGCGACGGGCAAACTTCGGAAGATCCCCACGTCTTTTATCGTTGTTTCCAGAAATGGCAGGAGCTTTGTAGCAACTATGTGTGTTCTGAAGGAGCCTACGTTGAAGGCGATTAAGTAAATGTGTACCTATATTGTGGTAATAAAGAATTACAACGAAATTTTCGTAACATTTTGACTGCCCTTCGTATTAAAAATTTGCATCTTTCTTTTATAATAATGTCTCTAACTTATGTACTTTGTACTACATTCAATTTCTAATATACTTAACTATTGCTTTATAATATCCTAACTGATAACTTTACGATACTATACAAACGAAATATAATAGACCATAATTAGCAGAGATAAACATTAATTACAATGATGATGCCAATGTTTGCCATATTACAGCAAGTGATATTTTTATCTCTTATGGCGATCATATTTAACACCATTGTTGCTAGATAACTTTTATCAAGAAATGTCTACCAACGGTAAAATCTCTGAATACCAGTGGTTTGGCTCGGGATTGAATTCCGGTGAACAGGAGGACTGCATGAGAGTTTTTATAGTTTTTCCTTCATGTAATGCGGATACGAGTTAATTTCCCTTTAAACGTCTTTCGTGAAGGTCCTACTCTTAGGCAGACAGCCCTCGTGTGCGTTTTCATAACCTAAATAACACCAATCTTTATCAATAACAGTTACAACATTATCAAGGAAACTTCACTCAGTTTAGTTTGTTAATATAAATATTTCAAAAACAAAATTCTTCAATGATATTCGAGGCGCTATTATAGGGAATATTGTTATTGTAACAAGGATAATCGAGCCTTTGTTAGGAAACATATTTAATTTTATATATAAGAACAGTCTTCAGATAATTTGGTATCTTCTTAGATCATAAATATCCTATTAACCAATTTAGTCATGCCTTTGAATACTGAGTGTCTTATTAGAATTTTAAAATTTTCTTGTAACTTATATCACACTCTTTAATTGCTAAATGTATTAAGGAAGTTTCAGCCTTTTGCTTTAGTAGAAGTAAAAACATTTTGCTTGTAAGTTATTGCATATTCAAGAACTACCAGGATTTTGTAAGTATATTTTTCTGTCTTTAAAATATAAATTGAAAATTATTTTACTAAAAAATGCACATTTCCGTTTTATTCCTGAATTAAATTGAAGGTTAAATTTTCCGATTAGAAATAAATAAATTTGTGAGAAAATTAAAATAAATATTTTAGAACAAGCTTCTGTCAATAATATATAACTTCATAACACAGTTTAAGTAAAGCAGCTATGTATGCATATATATACACTTACAATGATAACTTTTTTAACTGTCCCTGATATACGCATTCTTATAATTACAGTACAACTTATATTATCTGGAGTTTAGTTATCCGAAATTCCAGTTATCTGCATTATTGTTTCTTGTAGTTAGTCTGTCTAATCCAATTCAGCTTGTTTCTAATTTATTAAGATAATTTTAAAATCTTTTTCGTTAAATTAAATGTGTTATTTTATATCAGTCTTTATTATTTGCTTATGGGTTATTATAAGATGAAGTAATATAAAAATAATGTCTTAATTTAATTTTTACTGAATAGAAATGAGCTATGCATTTTGTTTACCCAAATAAAACATAATTTCTTTTCTTTTATTTATAAATTTTGATTTAATGTAGAAAATATAAAGAAACATTATATGTTTAATTTTTAAACAAAACCATCCCACCAATTCCACGTTTAGGCCTAAAATTAGCAGAATAGCAAGGATTTTTAAGCAAACTACCCCTTCTGGTTGTAAATAATATCTTATATATATATTGCTTGTTTTTTATTATCCTTTCCTCCAAGACAGTCGACAATAATAACTAAACGTGCTCAAGCATTCCTCCGTTCCCATTTTTTGATTTGAAAATATGGCATAGAACGCATTATATCCTCTGATCATATAATGTTTCTGATTCACGAATCAATGCCTTAGCAAGCACAAAATTTTTAAAGCAATATATCGTTAGAATTCCCGATAAAGTGTCAATTGTTGTCATCTATTTTTTATGTTTATAAATATCTGCTGTATTTTAAATATCTGCTGTGTTATTCCTTTAATAGTATAACATAGAGATAACACTGGTGGCAGCATCCTTTCATTTGAAAAGTGAAACGAACACAGAATAGAGGAGTGACTCTAATATATTGAACTGCTTCATAGTGAAAGCTCTTCTTCATGATGAACTTATTCTTATTTCATTTAGCATAATTCCAATAATATTTTAATGCTTACAAATGTAGTATGCTTTTCTCAATTACATCTATTTTAATTATCAAATTTGAGGAGGTTTGGATTATCTCATAATATATTTTTTCATAAAAGTCTGTTAAATATCAATGTTGAAGGGTTTTAGATCATATTTTAATAGAGTTTTTCATCACAAATATTAGGGGCTTCAAGCAAAGTCCACTTCTGTTTGATCATTAAAGATGCTTCTTGCAAAATACCCTTTCGGCTTGTCCACTTTTACCCAAAACCTAATATAAAAATAAATAAACTCTTCATATGAGTGCAAATTAATTACGGAAAATGGAATTTTTTGGAAGTTTGATATAACAGTTATTGTGGATGAAATAAATGTCACACAAATACATACAAAGAGACACACATGCAAAAAGATATCACACTTAAAATAGAAAAAATATGTTATAGGTCCCTAATTCGAGCTTATTCTTTGAAAAAAACTTATGGAATTTTTGGAACGAAAACTTTACCTCCCTTACTTATATGTTGGCGGGAGTTGTTACTTATATGTTACTTATAAGAATTGGCGGGAGTTGGTGGGAGATAAGAATTTATTTTAATTGATATATAAATGGTTCGAATGTCAATGCAATTCATAATATTAACTTCATTGCTTTTCTTCTTATAATTTCATATTCTTCTTATAATGAAAACAAAATGCTATTTTTTAACTAATCAATCTGTTGAAATAAGTTAAGTTTAACGAAATAAATAAATAAGTAAATAAATAAAATAAATTCTTCCCCTTACATCTATTAGCTTTAATGAATATCCGGTTTGCAATACAAAAATAAATAAATAAATAATCGCCGAACTTTTCAGTTTTTCTGATGGACATGTTAATAATTTCGGTTTATAAACTAGGTATTATGTTTCATGCTTTCACATACTTACACACTGATTTCTTATTCCTTTTTAAAACTACTAAAAATGTTTTTCTGTGAATATATTTTCTAATTTCCTCTGCATGTTGCACAAAATTCAGCAGTTCTTTTTTTTTTAATGATCGAAAGGTAAATAGAGGTGAAGTACATAGTACGAAGTTGTTTTCTTTACCTGCACACTGTCTTGGCAGTGAAAATACATTTACAGTATTTATAGATCGAAAACAACTGCTGAACACACTTCTATTCTTTCTTCATACGAGAGGCAGGTAATATATTTTTATTCAAACGGCAGCAAACATAACGCTTAGATTAAAAGCGCACATTATAATATGATTTAAAATATGGTGCATTACTTTATAGTATACAGTTTATTCAACAGCATTTATGCCCTTGAAAACATTTAAATAGTTTTAAAAATAGCTAACATAAACTGATGTAAATTTTGAATGAAATTTCATGGATTTAAAGAGTGATTAGTTATGGATTTCTCTTCTTCAGAAGCAAAACAATTTTTATCGATAATTTAATTTTCATATGTTTGCGCTTCTCTCCTACTTATAAATCTAGTTTTTCAACATTGAAATTTAAATGTGACTTGCTGTAAAATATAAATTAATCGGTAGTCAATAATAATATGTAAAAAAATTACTGTACATGTTTTCTAATACAGACAGAATATCATCAGCACTAAACCTATGAATGTGATACTGCTGATACTTTAAATAAGTCGATATCAATGCCACAATATTACATACTACATAATTTGTCTAATAATAGTTATCCTTTGGTTACTGATTGTCTTACTAGAATATTTCTGAAAAAAATTCGTATAAAATTATATTGTATTTTTATATCCATTTATTGATTGAGATTCCATATATTATCAGATAAAGTTTTCATCCAAGACAATAAAATGTAATTCTACATAATATCTAGAATAAATTTCGTGAAACAAAATATTAAGATGTAAATAAACAAATATATGAACTTGATTTTGTTTTAGACAGAAACAGAAACTATATAAATTTAAAAATAAAGTTTCTAAACAAAATTAATTTGTATAAATAAATAGATTTTCTTAAATATGCGCATTTAGACCAAATATATGCTGTTCTAAAGAGATGCGCAGATAGAAGAATATTTCTTTTTCCAAACGAAACAAATAACAAATTCTTTAAAATCCTTTTTAAAAAAATTTTTGCATAGTCTCTTTACGATTATTTGTCATGCTGATTTCTTACAATACATAAAATAGCTCCTATATTATGCAATCATTTAATATAAATAATTGAATATTTAATAAATTATAAAATAATTTACAAAAAAACAACAGATTTTTTTTATTAAACGGCTAATTTTAAAGCGACAATTACCTGATGCCATATGAAAACAGTCAATATCTTCCTTTGTGGCAGTTTTCAAGTCAACACCGTGATCAACAGTTGGCAAATTCGACGCAAGTCCTTTAAGGTTCTTAAAACAGCAACAGCTGTGGTCATCCATTATAGACCTAAAGGGGTAACCTAGTTTTTTAATATTAATTTAAATATCAGGAGATTTGTTTCAGATGTAGCTCAAAGAAGTTTTCTTCACTTCATAACAAGTATGCTGAAAATTTGCTTGTAAGAGCATGGATGAAGAGTTCAACATCGTGGGGATTGTTGACATTAACCACGCATGCGTCGCTTTGATGCTTTTGAACCAATAAGAGTCGAGAGGGGAGTCGAGTCAAAAATTTGGGACAACGGGGGGAAAGTGAGGAGATTTAATTCTTTACCGACAATTGCTTACATTTTGCATACAGAGAGGGTTTGGGATAATTTCAAATATTTACAAAAGAGATAGCATTAAATTTTAAACTTTTACAAAGGATTAATTTTTTTGTTATTTTATTTGTAAGTATTGTAGCATATGAAAATATTATTTGGAATTTCAGATACTAATGTACGTACATATCATATATCTCGTATTACTCAATGATCATCCGTACAAATATGAAACAATTAGCGGTAGAAATTTTGTATATGGGACTGCTATAATCCTGGTTGTATACCTCCTTTTTTGTTGCAATCGGCAGTGCCAAACATATATATATATATATATAAAAAGAATAAAAAAATAAGGCCAAAAATTAAAAACAGTTGCAATTATTAATATTGTTGCGGAACTGCCTTGCTTTGATTCCGATTTTATTTTAACTTTAGAGGTTTTAAGCTTATATATATACACACACATATATAGCAAATAAGCAAAAATAAAAAAAATAAATGCACTTTAAAGGTGCAACTCTAACGTTATCGGTGCTAACATTACACACTTTAATTACTATTTTTTTATTTTCGATTAATCAAAAATAATATACATACACACACACACACACACACATATATATATAAGG
>KK120735.1:0-23724 GCA_000611955.2 Stegodyphus mimosarum | reverse complement strand
TAAAGATAAGCAAAAGGAGTAAAATTCTAAAAGCAATCGACTAAAAGTAAATTTGATACCTTAGTTCCAGAGTTAAAAAACTTGAACAAAAACCATTACTAAAAAGTAAAAGCAGTTGTAAAAAATTAAAAACCAAATTATGATATTGGTGGTGATATTGGTTTTTAATTTTTTTAATTGGTTTTTAATTTTTAATTGTCAAAATGTGGATATACTGGGTTTTAATTTTTTACGTGTTTTAAATTTTTTAAATGTTCAGTTTTTCAATACCTACATATTGGTTTTTAATTTTTTACAACTGCTTTTACTTTTTCGTAATGATTTTTGTTCAAGTTTTTTAACTCTGGAACTAAGGTATCAAATTTACTTTTAGGTGATTGCTTTTAGAATTTTACTCCTTTTGCTTATCTTTAATTTTAATTTTGCAGCTCAATGCGCAAAAGTCTTGACCAAATAGGTCTCTACGTTCTTTTACTACTTTCTAAAAATTATATATATAAATAGGTTAAAAATTCGAATTCAAAAATTAGGATAAATGTTTTTTTAAACCCGTCCTGCGCTATAGCTGCAGGATTGAAGTAGAATAAACTTAAAGCACTTAAATTAATTAGTAAATTGGAATAAAAGCAAGAGAATTCCTCTATAATGTAATAATTGCCACCGTGTATAACAGGTTTAACAAAATAATATCAAAATAAATCCAATTAAAGAAAGAATTCATAGTAGAACAATCTCGAAAAATAAAAATTCGAAAAGGAAAATATACAAAATTATACAAATAAATTTAAGGAACGCATTAATATTTATTCGGTCATAAACAGGATAATTGAAGCGGATAGTACAGAAATGTTCATTTTCGAAAGATTTGCTGCTATGTAGCTTGCATTTACGAAAAGTCTATTATAATGTTTTTAGTAATTGGAAGCCTTCATATTTAAATTGAAAACGGTAAAGCAGTTGCTTAAGTATTTTGTGTTTGAAGGTGTGTAGTAAATTAAAAACACTTTTTGTAAAAAACTGTTGTTGAAAAAAATTATGAAATTTTGTAATCAACTTTTAGAAATTTACAGCAAAAAAAAATGTATTTTATTTCTATGTCTTCCACTTTTTATTTTGGTACAGAATCTTCCAAACTGACTATATACTGAATTGTCCTTATCTTTTCAATTAGTCTGTAAATAAGAATTGAGGCCGTAAAGGTTAAAATGCTTTATTTTGTAGTCTGTAAATGGATTCCTTATAAAGTGTTATTTTGGTATTGGGAATAATATCCAAAATGGAAATACTAATTTGTTCGAAATCGTGCAATTGAAAATATTCAAGAATCGCAGTATTATTAACAGCATCTTTCTAATGCTTAGGAGGCAGAATTTAAAATTTTTTAATGGGAGCTCGGTGGTTGTTAATCCTAATGTTAAGTTTGTTCTTCGTTTATCCAATATAACTTAAGTTACATTTATTACAGGTGATTTTGTAAATACAGTTATAAGTTTTTCAAAGTGTTTGTTGTTGTTTTATGCTGAGCGGTGAGGAAGTGATATTAAAATGTTTTTCAAAGCTAATTTTTACACGATAATTTCAATTGACTTCAACTGAGCTAAGGTATGAAGGTAAAGAGGAAGCTAACCTACTTTGCAGTTAGTCGTTTTGGTAGGAAAACTAAAACATTGCTCAGTATTAAATTGAAAAACCTTGCAAACTTGCCAATCGTAAATCGACTAAAAACCTTAAAAGAAAACTGGAACACAAGGGCTAAAAGCCCCAAATGGTAGTAAATATACAAAATATATATAAATAGGCTGAAAATTCGAATTCAAAAATTAATTTAAATGTTTTAAGTTTATATATATACGCATATATCCACACATTTACCTGGCTTAAAAGTTTCCCGGCCTTTATTTTTGCAATCGTTGCTAGTAGTCATGCACTTCCAAATACAGAAATGTTTTAAATGACGAAAATATTCATTTTGTTGCAACGTCGAAGTAAAAAGAAAATCTGATGCGGACACCGCATGATTTCCTTCTAAGGAATATTAAATAATACGCATTTTTCTTGTATTTCATTCAAATTTATTTCCCCGAATTTCATTAGAGACAGATTTCACATTCAATTAATTCAGCTCTCACTTCGCGGTAAAGCAAAAATGCACAAAACCTCAAAATATCTTCATTAAAAATTGAAAGCTATAGAAAACCATAAAACACCAAATACAGTTAAAACAATTAAAAGAAAATTTTTACAATTAAAATTAAAGTTTCTTCGCAAAAGCAAGCAATTCGGCCAGCGGGCAAGGTGGCAGATTTTTCGTACACGAATTTAGAAGTTTCCTGTTGGTCTCACTCGGCAGAAAGGCACTGAAGGTACAGAAAGACTTAATTCACTGTTCTTCTAAGTTTCAAATGTAAACAAACATGGCTGCTGCTATGGTAAAAAAAAAATTAGACTTAATTTAGACCGCATTTAAACAACTTTTAAATTGTTGATAATTCTACAACTGCTGCATGCAGATAAACTAAAGGGATAAAAACCTTAACCAGTAGATAAGAAAAAAAGGACGCTATTAAACACAATACGTCTTTGATGAGTTATCTCTATTTTTCTTCTGCCTCAAATAATTCAAAATAAGTATCGGATGATTTCAATCCCTTGACACATTTTTGGGATAAAAAGTCTAATAAGGATGTAGCACATAACAATTACTGAATATTTGTCTAGTTTCTACTATTCGATTCTCTTGTGCGTACGTTGTAACGGAGTTCAGAAGAAATAGAAAGAAGGATCCTATCGGCTTTAGTTTTGTTTGTCTTTATTCTTTTAATTTTTTAGCCCAAGTGGGAGTTAGCTCAGAAGCGCTATTACTTTCGTTTTCGATTTTGCGTTGTTTCACTATAAAAGTCTGAATCACTTTTCAAATTGTTGCCACCAAATATTAGAGCCCTGCATTGTATTTAAAGAATTTAACTAATGAAGAATCTGTATGAATGCATGTATGTTTCTCTCATTGTGAAAAATCAACGGTATCTAGAGAGAGAAAATTTTGAATAACGTAAACCTCCACTCGATTTTAAAACGTGTATTATAATTTGTGAAAGGAATGTTTTTCACCTCTATTCCAGTATTTTTTTTTAAATACCTCATGGAACAAAACTATTCTTTTGTTTACTTCTTTTTGTAAATATATTCACAGGAAGTAATGGAATATTCAGCATCTGCAAAAATTAACCAAAAAGCGTCTTCCGTTGGTGAATTGGATTTTCTTGAGGCTTTACATATTCACAAAGATTTAGCAAGTTTAGTGAACGATTTAAGTCTAATCCAGTCTTTCCTAGCGCTTTTAAAATTCTATTAACATAATTCTTGATTATTATTTTTGCCGATAGATGGCGTTGCCTCTTCGCGCGTGGTTCTACCCGAGAGTATAAAAAGCCGTTACTGAGGTTTCTTTCCCTTTCTAGATATTTTGTTCTCCTGATGAGGAGGGACCTGTAGCTGCCCTCGAAATGGATTGAGTGTTTTTAGTAAATGTACGCCAAATACAAGGTTGTTTCAGCGAATTTGATTATTCAGCATCTGCTGATGAGGTTTATGAATTTATCATATTGATCTTAAAGCAATTTTAACATGGGCAACATGGAATCTTAAAGCAATTTTAACATTAAAAAAATTATGAAATTTTGTAATCAACTTTTAGAAATCTACAGCAAAAAAAAATGTCTTTTTTTTCTATCTCTTCCACTTGTTCCTCTTTTCGTTTTGGTACAGAATCTTCCAAATTGGCTATATACTGAATTGTCCTTATCTTTTCAATTAGTCTGTAAATAAGAATTGAGGCCGTAAAGGTAAAATGCTTTATTTTGTAGTCTATAAATGGATTCCTTAAAAAGTCTTATTTTGGTGTTGAGAATAATATCCAAAATAGAAATACTAATCTGTTCAAAATCGTGCAATTGAATGCCGAATATTGATAACTCCAACCACATAGATATATTATAGAAATATCATGCTTTAAATTTTGAAGTATATTATTCTGAATAGTCTGTGTTTAACTCTGTTTACTTCATATCTTAGTCTCTGTTTACCTCGTTTGAAAAAGTCTGTTTAAATCATAAACCTCTAAAATAAGCAACTAGAGTTTATATAGTGAAACTTTGCCCATGTCTAATATAATAGGTTCTTGATTCTTTGTTTTGAATCTGAAAGAATAGATCTAAGGGACCTTTGTTCATGACCTTACAATAAAATGGTCGTGTCGTGCTATTTTGTCGCGTTAACTCATGACGCGATCTCCTTCTTATGGCCTTACCAGTGGCCTAAACTCTGGCAACTCGAATACGGTTGCTGTCTCAGATCCCGACGAACTTGTTGCATGCATTCAAGTAAACAGAAGCCTCTTTTTGGCACATAATATTCCAGAAGGTTACCGAATTTAACCCATTACAGCCTAATTTTATGCCTTCGGAGATAACCATAATTCTGAATAGTCTGTGTTTTCGACCATCAGCCTTTCCACCTCACTTCATGAATTTAAGGCTGACATGCATTTACGTTGTAGTGACGTTAGGTTATTTCGATGCTGAGAGACATAAAAAATGTGTATTGCCCTCTCCGGGACTTGGTGTAGTGGTCAGCCCACTCGGCGCGTATTCTAGAGGTCCGTGGTTCGAGTCCCGGCGAGGGCATTGCTCATTTTTCGTCTCTCCTGCTTTAAAAAAATACCCAATGTCTCTACAGTGGCGCCCGAACTACAAAAGATAGTGGATTATGATTCTCCATCACCAGGATTTGACAATTTGGTCCCCTAATCCTAAGGGGAAAGTACATAAGTATTAGTAAGCAAGGGGGACGTGCATAAAAGAGGAAGTACATAAGTATTTCTCCCGCCTTCTTAGGCACGCCTTCGTGGTGTAGTGGTCAGCACACTGGGCGCGTATTTGAGAGATCCGTGGTTCGAGTTCCGGTGAGGGCATTGCTTATTATTCGTCTCTTCTGCTTTCAAAAAATACCTAATGTCTCTACATACGGACTAGCATTTAATTTGAATTGACTGTTCTTATTTAAATTGCACTGCCATGAGCTGTGGTTACCTGTCACTCAAGGTCATACCTTTCTGTTTAGTTTCAAAGGTGTTTTAAAAGCTTAGTAAGATTTGTCATTCTATTTCAGGCTATTCATAGCGATACATTGTTATTCGTCTGTTAGGTTATGGGACTAAAGTAGCAGTACTCGTACTAGACAAATTATAACCTTAAAAAGTTCTAACCCTTATTACACATGTGAAAAAGCTAAAATATTAAAATGATAGGTCAAAACGAAAATGATCTCTAACAATATTTTACATCTTATAGTGCTAAATCTATAGAGCTGAATGCGTTTTCAGATCATTTGTAAAACTGAAATACTCTCAATAGCTTATGATCCTAAGTATTTCAAGTTCTAACTTTATAATGTATTTTCCCCTCCTTCTAGCATGCCTTCGTGGTGTAACGGTAGCAGACTTGGTGCGCATTCGAGTGGTCCAGGGTTCGAGTCCTGGTGGCACTGTAAATTTTTGACATCTACTAAAAACCTACTATCTAAAAAAAACTAATGACTCTGCGAATGTGGCCTGAACTAAAAGGTGGTGCTCTATATTTCGTCACCACCATGATTTGGCGATTGGGTCCTCTAATCCCCAGTCACCCTTCGAAAGAGGAGTACATAAGATACCAGAAGTGGACACAGCCCGACCCACCTAGCCAAACAAGTTGGTCTTATGATCATAACAGGCCGTATATAAGTATATTATTGATTTGGACATAGAGTATATAAGGTATATATTGAGTACGTAAAGTGTTATAAGGTATATACTGAGTACATAAGTATATAATTGAGCATATAAGATATTTTCTCCCTCTTTTTATGCATGCCTTTCGTGTAACTGGAAGCATAATCTACGCATATTTGAGGGGTTCAGGGTTCGAGTCCCAGCGAGGGCATTGCAAATTTTTCCCGTCTCCTGCTTTAAAAAAACTTAATGATTCTTAGACTTCATTAAATGAGGAAATTGACACAAAAACATATATTTTTGCACCAGTTTGGGAAATCAGATACCCACTCATTTATAGCATATCTAAATGTTATCTTTCACTCAGACTGTTGACCAGAAGAGATTCTTCCTGTTTACTGAACTTGCATATTCCCAGTCGATCTGCAAACACCACCTCTGCTCATCTGTCAACAAACATAATATTATCACCAACTAAGCATAGGCATAAAGAAGAGTACATTAAATTGATTTCTGAGTTCATAAGCTGTATTACGAATTCTGTACTAAAAACAACTGCAATTATAAAACCTGTTTCGTGCAACAGTTCCACTGGTACTGATGAGTGATGAATATCTATAACGAAACACGCAAATGATAACTCGCAATCTTCGCAATATAGTGAGAATTATACAAACTCTTATAGCCAATTTTTATCACTTAATCCCTCCCCCTTTCCCGTCAAAAATTATGACAAGGAGTCACGACACATTTGGACGTAAATCTCAGAATGTCCGTGCGGAGACAATTAGTTTTATGGCGCTCATAAAAAATAAAATCCTCCGGTTTTACACGCAAATATCAATGAGAATTATGGCTGACCATAAAACATAGCGGACAATGCATGCGATAAAACAAACAATGTAAAATCTACACAGATTGTAACTTCACAGTGTATAAATATTATTACCTTATTCGCTTCGGTTCTATATGCAGCCTTTATCCATGCATAAACAAAACACACAAATTGTTCTGCAGAGATAATGAATTTATTGTGCATTTTATGGCTTTACGGTAGAGATACTCATTGAAATTGGCTAATGAAGTTGTAAGACGTAAAGAGTTGGCTCGTCCGGCATTAAATCTAAGGCAGGGTGGACACTTTTAATAGTCCGTACGGGATAAAGCACTTACGTAAACATCTAAAGGTTCATGACCACCCATTGGGAGTTAGGATTATTTATATTGCGGATATGCATGCTTCATAGCATAGCGGATATCCATCTTTTAGCCGATAGCATGAATGATATTTTTGTTTGAGTGATTCAAACAGCTAAAAATTGCATATCGGATCCTGACACAAGCTCGTTTGGTATATGAGTGAAGTAATATGAATACATACCTTGATGACTACTAAACCACATTGATAAAATATTAAATTTATTTCTACTCACAGAGTTGAAATACGAATCGTTAATGTAAACAGAAGGATTTCATATTAAAATCACAGATTTTTTAGTTTACTCTGCGAGATATATTTTAATTTTATAAACGTTATTTTAAGTTTACATCACTTTCCTATCTCTTCTAGCTTCAGCGTATAATTTCTTACCAGAATGAGTTTCAGAATGGCGTTAAATGCAAATGAGAAGTTTAGCAGTATTTAAGTCACAGTTCCAGTGACTTCTAGAGAGAGAATTAGGATTTCTGAATAGTGTGTTTTTGCCTTTTGGCTACGTCTCTCTAACTGCTAATACGCTCGGCCGTATTAAGTGCTTCAACTGTAGAGACATTAGGCATTTTTGGAAGCATCAGACATGAAAAATGAGCAACGCCTTCGCCGGGAATCGAACCACGGACCTCTCGGTTACGCGTCGAGCATGCAGACCACTACACCACTAAGGCATGCGAAGAAGGCGGGAGAAATACCTTATATACTCCCCCTTTTAAAGGGTGACTTGGGTTTTTGGGACCCAATCGCCAAATCGCGGTGGTGGAGAATCATCATCCACCACCCTTTTTAGTTCGGGCGCCAGTGTAGAGACATTAGGTATTTATTTGGAGACAAGTAAGATGAAAAATTAGCAACGCCTTCACCGGGGATCGAACCACGGACCTCTGAAATACCGGCTCAGTGTGCTGACCATTACACCACGAAGACACGCTAAGAATGTGGGAGATATACCTTATATACTCCCCTTTTTAAAGGGCGACTAGGGTGTTAGGGGACCTAGTCGCCAAATCCTGGGTGTGGAGAGTCATCATCCACAACCCTTTTAGTTCGGGCGCCACTATAGAGTCATTAGGATTTTTGGAAGCAGGAGAGATTGAAAAATTAGCATTGCCTTCGCCGGGGATCGAACCACGGACCTCTGAATTTCCTGCTCAGTGTGCTGACCATTACATCAAGAAGGCATGCGAAGAAGGCGGGAGAAATACCTTATACAATAGCTTCGCTGGCTAAATTAATATTACGGGCCAATTAGGTTAGAATTGTGTTAGCTTCGGCTAAATCTCTTTAGTTAGTCATTAGTTAGTTCTTAGTTTTTACAAAGGCCCAAGGGGAGGCTTTGTTGTACGCCCTGAGAAAGGGGCCAACTGTTAAATCTTTACTTTGAGCAAATAAAGGGTATTTAACCTTTCCTGAGATTCGGTTTCGGTTCTTGGACGTAAGCGATTAATTGCTTAGTTGTTCAATAAAACCATCAAAACTGTCAAAGTATCAATATGAAATAATATTTCTTTTAACTGACTTATTGTTCTATTTGATTTTCTCGTAGCTATAAATAAATAGTGACTGAGCTTTGGTTTCCGAAATGTCTCTTCCAAAACCATCACATAATATGATATTTCTTAAACTTTAAGGGAAAAAGTCATTAAGATTATTGTTGTTATTATAGAAACGACAACATATTACCTAGAAACATAAAAATCGCATTCATTTCAAATAGACGGGAGAAGGGAAACGAAAAACAATTTCGTGTACATCTAAATAGCCTAGCACTACAAAAGCTTTTAGAAATGCGACAATGAAATGTTACGAGCAATCATAACATCATCGATTTATTTCATTCATTCGATTTAGCTTTGTGTTTTCAATACTTCGTGAGCTAAGCAATAAACTCAAAAAATAAATTACGAACTTGAGATATAATACAAGAAGATCTCTGAACTCACATAATGGGCAACCCCTAATCTCATCTGTATTACAATAATAACATCCCCTTTTCAGACTCGCCCGAGTCAAAAAACACGCAAATAACTGTATTACGTGCTTATAAGGCATTGGAAACAGTAGCAAGGGGATTCTGAATTAATCTCCAGCATGCTGGCTTCTTAAATGACGCGTAGAAAACAGTTGCAAAATATTGTAAGCAATTAAATTTTCACTGAGCCGTCTGAACTCTCGTGGTACTTGATATGCCAAATCTATATTTTCAGCCATTTCTGTCCACAACGTTTTGATTTTTTTCCTCCGCATTTTAAACTGCATTGACATTACAAAGTTTTTCAGAGGAATTTTTCTAAAATTTTTGGAATATTGCCTTACACTACCTTCTATTCATCTACTTCTCCGGCCAGTGTTGCCCTTCCAACAACAATGCACGACTCTGCACAATGACTGAAAAACCATTCACTGGCTTGGTGGCCATTTGCTTTCACGGCCACTACTACTTACGGGTTTGACGATTAGCTGTGTTGTTCTATTAAAGTCAACGGCGTCCTATGATTTCATATAATTTTAGCAATTTATATAACTCTACTGTTCTGCCGTACACTGATGATGGAAAATACATAGATCACAATGAACAATAACAGTCATTAGTACTACGGATTTGAAGGCCAGCTGGTCTTTTTGTTAAGATCAGCTATATTTAATTTAAGTTAAACAAGTTTAGTTAATGTCAACTACATTTCTTTTACGGTCAATAGTTTCAAATGATTTCTACAAGTTATTCTATTGTCACTGTACTGGCCCCTCCCATAACACTGATCTTGTATATTAATCTCCAGAAACAGTAACTCACCGATGATCAAGAGCTATGATGAGACCTAGAGTTTATTTTTTTAATTTTATTTTTTAAGTTTATTAGCCCAGAGGGGCTTTGTCCCTGAAGGCCTATTGTTTTTGTTTTGCGATTTCGCGTTGATTCACTATAAACGGCTGTATCACTTTTCAAACTGTTCCCACCAAATGTTATCGCCCTGTATTATGTTTAAAGAAAGTAAATAATGAAGAATCTGCATAAATGTATGCATATTTCTCCAAATGTATTAAAACAACGGTACCTAGAACCATCCCATTTTGAATAACATACGTTTCCACCCGAAGCCCACATTTGGAACTTGGAATTCGTTTTATTATCTATTTTATATTTTGTAATGCGTTTTACGAATTTTTGATGAACAAACTCAACGATTTAAAAGCGAGCAATGGCAATGCTCTACGAGAAAAAAAAACCTTTTTATCTCCAGCGCGCGAAACAGTGTATCGGAAATTCTAAAGATATGCTCATTTTAAAATTATTTTGCGATATTGCTGTTGAACTGAATTTTATGGTTTAAGTGCGAAGAACAGGATATTTAATAAATAAATGTAACACACAAAACACTAAAAAAAACCCCTTTGGACGTAATTTAAAATCTGAAACCTTTCAGAATTTTGTTTTCAAATTTATCATCCCTGATCCACACTAAACATCCAGCGCTCATCAGATTCACTGGGAGACTAGAGTTACTGATGAAAGCATCTCTGACAGTCATTGATATTCTTCATTTTTCTCATTTTGATTTTAAAATCTATCCAATTTGCTGCACTGCCGTTAATGATAATCTATTGGTTACTGTAGTCAGGTGGTGAACTTTAGCCTCTAAGTCACTTGACAATGACCGGCAATATTTAGGTCATTAATAAAGAAACCTACCAGAAAAATGTGATTCCATATTATATTTTCAGCCAAACGCACACACTTATAAAAAAGTGCATATATTTTTTTAATATGCTACTGTTCTCTATATTGTTAGTTTCTCATTAATTGTGTTTAAAAGTAAGTCAAAGAAACTAAGTGAGGCTAACCATTCAATAGCCAAGTGGATAAGATTGTAAACTTTGCTAATTAGACCCTGTTAGAACCCTGGCAAAAGATCTGACAGTTTTTGTCCCATCCATATTTAACATAAACAACAGCCAATCTTCTCTAGAAAAATGTTTCAACGTATGTGTTTCTTCCCTTAAACAGATATCTTTAGGATACCTTGTCTTAATTAACGCCCAACGTATATCTAATTAAAGAATAATTAATTTTTCTCTTTGCGTGAAGGGGTGCTGCTTCGTCCGCAAAGCTTTAAATAATTGCTAAAATGGGAACTTATTATTTAATTAAAACTGAAGCAAGGTATAACAAATCTAACTGATGGTTTTAACACCTAAACTGAAATTATGTTCTACATGAGCAATGTGTTTTAACTATAAGATATTTTCTCTCTCCTTTCCGCGTGCCTTCGTGGTGTAACAGTAGCACACCCACTGCGTATTCGAGAAGTCCAGGTTCGAGTCCTGACGAGGGCACTGCACATTCTTCACCTTTCCAGCATAAAATAAAAAAAGGTGGTGGACAGTAATTCGTCACCACCAGGATTTCGCGATTGGGTTCCCTAATCCTTAGTCGCCTTTTAAAGGGGGAGTATGTAAGGTATTTTCTCCGTCCTCTCCGTATGCCTCTTACTCTCGGGCCGTATTCGAGATGTCCAGGTTCGAATACCAGCGGGGGCATTGTACATTTTTCATATCTCCTGCTTAAAAAAAATAACCTAATGTCTCTATAGTGACCCCGAACTGAAAGGTGGTGGACAATAATCTATCACTACCAGAATTTGGCAACAGGATCCCCTAATCCTCAGTCGCTCTTTGAAAGGGGAAGTATACAAAGTATTTTCTTCTCCTTCCAGCGTGCGTTCGTAGTGTAACAATTACACACTTGGGGGGTTTGCAAAAGGTTCAGGTTCGAGTCTCAGCGAGGGTATTGTACACTTTTCACGTCTCCTGCTTCAACAAAAATCGTAATGACTGTTAGACTTTTTCATATCTTTATCAAACTAAGGGCATTTACAATCAGTTACAATAGTACAGCCGAGAAGCCTTAAAACTCTTACAATATTTAATTCAATGAAACTTTAAACATAACTATTCTTTACGTCACTAACATGCAAGAAACATACTTGCTATGCTTAAATATCTAAATTTCATGTTGCTAAATGTTTTCATTTCTCTTTTTTTTACAGAAGAACTAACTTAAGAAATACCTTTAAGAGGGGCGAATTCTCTTATTTTATATTAAATCAAACCTTTTTTTTTTTCAAGTTTGATATATAAATTTTGGTAATGTGCCAAGAAAAGCAAGGAAAATTAACTATGGTAAAATCAATTTCTGTCCACAATTACTTAAATGAGTTGCTACCTCAAAGAAAATGAAGTGCACTTACTAAATGTTAATTTTTCTCTTTCAAAATAGAATGCGGTTATTAAACATTAATTTTTACTTTTAGACATGATGCTACAACTAATAACCTCCGAATCTCTAATGAATCGAACACACCTTTTTTTCGCTTCGCCTTTCTTTCTTCTTCAGCATTTGTTTTTCTCTTTGCTTGCTGAATCATATTAACCAAGGTGCTAATGTCACGTTTCAAACAGAAAATAATAAGTTAGGTCCTCATTTCATGCCCTAAATCTCATTCATCTCACAATATCTCAAAACTAACGTCAAAACAGTTCGCAGAATGCAAATGATAAAAATTGGATCGTAATAATAAGTCTTACAATATCCTGTTCCTTGCATTATTGGAATCTTAAAAAAAAATAGAAATATAAAAATAACATCTTACTTGTTTTCCAAATAAGTCTTAGAAACTTGGGATTCCTTTTTATTGCTTTACAAACCGTCGCCATACTCATCTTCAAAACAAGGAATAATGAAATTAAACATATTGATATTTTCCAGCGTTTACAAATACTGAGTTAGGTGTTTTCTGTATTAGCTGTTCATATAAACTTTATGAATAAATATGCCAGAAAAGCAAACAAATTTTGTTCAGTTATGCCGTATCTAGAAGCTTGTGTTAATGTCCTACAGAATCTTTTTATAATGGTAACAAGTTAATGCTTAGTCTGAAACAAAAGGTCTAAAGAAGGTAAAAAAACCTAATTAATTAAGTCTTAAATGAACAGAAAGCGAAAATTAAACGAACGAGTCTTGGCTACTTGTGAATATTTCAATTAATGTAACAAAAAGTTAAATTCAAATAAAGGTAATGTAGTCTGAGACCATACACTTCAGCTGAGTCAAAATATTTAACGGCACATACGTACATTAAACGTCGGCTAGGTATCACTAAACCTGGAATACAACTTAAAATCTAATTTGAATTTTGATGAGGAGTTCAGAAAGGAGAAGTTATAGTAAAGTTGAAATCCTACTAATTGGTTAATTAACTTAAAATATCTTAAAAATTAATAAAGAATTTTTGACCTTTAGAAACTTTTTTTTCCAGTTCCAAGCAATAACAATTTTTACAAGTGAATATTTCTGGAATAAATTCGGGTATCTTTAACAATTTGCATCCCAAATATAAATAGCATGCAGAATATGGAAACAAATATGGCTATACTTAATTCTTATTAATTATACTTAATTCTTATTAATTCTTATTAATTATACTTAATTATTACTTGTAGGCTATTCTTCGAAAATTTTAACATTCATCAGCTGAATGCATACTTGCAAAGCACATTTTTTTCTTTCTTGCAATCTTCCTAAGATAAGAGTGGTTAAGGATCTGAATCTAATCATTTGTATTTAGTAGTAATATCATTACAGCCATTACGTAACTCTTTGATTTCATAAGTATCAACTTTGGGGTATTAATAAAAACTCACATTATCAGGACTCGCATTTCTTTTCATCTGTATGGAGACCATGTCGTGTCCTGACTGGACACTGAGTTGACTGCAACTATGTCCTATGGAGTGTAGCAAAGACGACAAGATGTTAAGGGTTAAAATTACCCTTTATTTTCACAGTCGTTCCCGTACTTCGGGATACAAAGACCAACCACTTGTGGTCTGAACGTAAAAATATGAGACTACTAACTAAATAAAATTTAAATAAGAGCTACTTTTAATATTTTACACAGATGACTTACACTAAGACTGGCCTTTTAAATTTTTACGTCTATAGTACGCAAACTGCAATACGGCTTTAGCTTTCTAGAAGGCTAAAACCTCTGGCCTTAAAGACGGACAGTAACTGATGGCAAGCTCGCGTGAAGATTCGTGGCTAGATGACTCACTCTCTCTCCGTTTACTACCTTCTACTACACTCTTAGAAAAAAGCCACAACTTAAATACCTAAGCGTTAGCAAGTACAATTTGCATAAACATATTCACGTTCTAATTCTGGTCAGAAGTGGAAAATAAGAGATTCTAGTAAAGTTTTAAAATAAATAAACGTTAGTCAAACTTAAGATCCTTACAACATATCTGATATATAGCACTTGAAATATTTCATTAGAGATGCTTCCACTTGTTACAGTTCCCGTTTTGGGGTCAATGTTTTTAACGGATCACATAATCATGTCATATTTAGAGGAATTTTCTGCCAACATTTAAACTTTTTGGAATTTTTACAATCTTCTTTGATGATGAGGTTGAAATCATTTATGCTACTTTGGAGCAATTTTTCGACAGAAAGAATTCTTTTGACTATGTATTCATTCTCTGATTTTGTAATTAATCTTAAATCAGTTCCCAATAAGAGGTACCAATTTAACGAATCTATAGATATACAGAATCATGATGAAATAATATATGGCACGAAGAATAGTAATTCATTGATTAGCAATTTATAACATAAAAATGAGCGCATTAATCATAGTTAAAGGGACAGTTATATAACAAAACTGTAATAGGGTTTGTTATATTTCATTCCTAAAACTTACACATACATCTTCCTCTCAAAAAACTAGTTGACTAAACACATGTAATAAAGTCTTTGACTGCAAAAGGATTAGTTACTATTTTAAAAAATTTAAACATTGGACATTCTAAAAAATACGCAGTTTCGAAATTCCGAATGTTGAAAAAATTTAAAATAAGTGAAGCTTATCCATTTAGATTTAGATTTAATAGGAATTTTAAAGATATCAATGCAGGAATGAAAGCGACAAAGGAAGACTTGTCCTCTTTCTGAGGACAAGTCAATATTATTGCACATAATTAGTCTGCTTTCGACTAATTATGTGCAATAATATTGTTTTAAATATTTCGAAGTCACAAAGTCAAAATGCCCGTATTTTGAAATAATATCAAACACTTTTTTTTAATGATCATGTTTCTGTCCTCCTTTCTGCTATTTTTTATCGTACAAAAGTCAAGAAGGAAAACATATGTGAATAATTTAATTTTCGAAAAACGCGGTTACAATAAGAATAAAATAAATGAAAAGTATCCATGAATAAACTATCTATAACTATCATATTATTTATTTAAAGTAGTCTACATTCCAGTTAAAAGGCCTATACATTATTTAATAAAATGTCTTCATTTCTGCTTCCTTGCTTCTTTAATGCTGTCCGCTTTTATTATTGCACTATAAGATTAATTAGTTAGCTAATTAGTTAGTTCTAAGCCCTAAACCACCTAGTAGGCGAAGCCTGCCATTGTTATATAACATATTTTCTTCTTCCTTCCAGGATGCCTTCGCGGTGTAACGGTAGCATACTCGATATGTATTCCAGAGGTCCAGGTTCGTGTCCCAGCGAGGGCATTGCTCATTTTTCATGTCTTCTGCTTCAAAATAACATAACAATTCTACAAGAGGTGCCTGAACTAAAATGTAGTCTATGATAATTCGTCATCACCAATATTTGGTGTTGGTTCTCCTAATCCCAATTCGCCCTTTAAAAGGGTGAGTACAAAGGTATTTTGTCCCTCATTCCAGCATGCCTTCGAGGTGTAATGATACCACACTACAGGTTCAAGTCCTGGCGAGGGCTTTGTACATTTTTCATATGTTCTGCTTAAAAAAAACACAAAAATCTAACGACTTTACAGTACCTAGGTCTCAAATCACTTAAAGCTTCCATCTGTGTCATCTGTCCCAACATACAAGTCTTCATCACTCTCATCCTTTGTCTTCGTTTTCATTACCGTTCTGTCTTTCCACACGCAACAGTCTTCAGAACCATCATAATATTAAACATCCCATTTTCTTGAAGCTCTTTACTAGTATTATTTCTTCATCCATCAGAGCCCATGAACCCAAATTCCACGAGCAAATTAATTAGACGAAAATAATCGCTACGTGCACAAATCCATTTTTAAATTTGGAGAAGCTAGCTTTTTGAATGGCTTGAGGAAGAGGGAAATTACGTGAATACTTGAATCTTAACTTTTAAGAACCTTGTGTTGAAATCCAGAGCGAAATATACGGCAGTAAATACGATACTTCGACTCAGATCCTTTTGACCAACAATGGCTTTCGCAGGTTCTCTATTTCAGAGTTCCCAAGATCTAACTCTTCATCAGAACCCACAAATGCAATCAACTAATACCTGTTGAGGTGTGTGATTTCAAGAGCTTAATTTGGCATCTCTAATAGGTTTTCCACTCTCGAGAGGTCTACTCTGCTTGTTCGTTAATTACAAAAATTTACCTCCGAGTACCACTTCGGACCCCATCTTTACCGTTTTACACGACAGCGAAGGGTAGAGTGGGGAGAAAATTAAATGCTGACGCATGATCAGAATGACTAGTTCTTCATTATTTCGAAATAACGGACAGTTTAATGGCGTGCCCAATAAGGGGTTATGGATCTCATGGGACGACGAGCTGCGTGTGCAGAGTGGGAGATTTGAAATAGGTTCTAATATTCAAAAACAATTTGAGCAATCTTGACAGCATAAACCTATGCAATTAGGGTTTTAACATAAGTGAGAATAATAAAATTTTATTATTCATAGACTACACTTGAAAAAACGCTGAATAGAATGATTAATTAGAGCTCCTAAAATGGTCATCTGGAACTTATTAAGTTTGTCTAATTTTAAGCCTAGAAAACTTCCTAAAAAAAGAATATTTCTCTGAAAAAAAATCTATTTCGGGTCATTTATATATATCAAGAACTATAATACCGTCCATAATAATATTCTTATCTGGTTAGTGATTGAGTAAACTGCAAATTAAACTTTAATTACTTCAATCTAACGCGAACGTTCTGGCTGCAAGGGCGTTTTCGTGCTTTTTCCCATGTGTAACTTGTATACGAGCCAGTTCCCCTTAGGACCTCTTCCACGAAAGCATCCTTCCTCTCAGATATATAGCCCTCGAGGCTTTGCCTCAATCACGTAAACCAAACCAACTTCAAATTAAAGTTTGAAATATTCATTATTTTCGTATATCTTTCTGAAATCGAAGAAAATCTCCTTCCAACAGCTTGTTAATCATTCAAATTAAGAACAATAAATTAATAGAAGCTAACTAAAACTCACATCTAATTGCAAGAGAAACAAACCAATATAAAATTTTAAATTAGGTATAAAAGAAATGTTAGTATAGATTCTGAATGTTCTTTGTGGTTCCTAGGGTGATCAGATGTGCATCCCTCCCTCTTCTTCAAGAGCAAAATTTATGACAAAAAAGCTTGATCCTATTTGAAAATCCATCTTTTTGAGAAAGAATCACAAATAAAGTAAGGCAAAAGTAATTTTAAATTATTTATGATTTCCAAAGACTAAATTTGTTTAACGATAATTTTAAACAGTGCAACTATTATTATTTCCTTGAATTTGTCGACTATGTACCTTTTTAGAATGGAATATTACTTGTATAAGGGATTTCTCCCTCCTTCTTAACACGTCTTCGTGGTGTAATGGTCAGTACACTCGGCGCGTATTCGAGAGGTCTGAGGTTCGAATCCTGGCGAGGGCATTGCTCATTTTTCACGTCTCTTAGAATCAAAAATCCTAATGTCTTAACAGTTGTAACAAACATTTTGAAAAATGTCAGACAAGGCTTTAGATATCTGGTATTTAAAAAGAAAGGAGATTTTTTTTATTATTATTTTAGGAAGAGATGAGCTGTTTGTTACTTAGCAATAAATTGTTAAAACTGTCTAAAATTTATTTAAGAACGATTGCATATTTGATATTGCTTTCAAATCTAAGAAATCAGTGGAGAAGTTTTTCCGCCTCAAATTTTGCTATTATTTAAAGTGTAAAAATGATCAATTTAATAAATATTTTACAAACAATATTAACAAATGTATTTTTACTAATATTTATTTATAAAATAAGAGGAAATGGAATGTTTAAACAATATAATGAACCTGTAATATCAAAAAATATCAAAATTACGTCCTCTGACTTTAAGTTATTTCAAAATTAAAAATAATATTTCTTTCAAGAAAATATGACTGTGAAACTACGAAACTTTCTATGAGAGAAAAAAAAAGAGTTTTACTTTATAATTTGAGCAAAGTGTTGCATTGATTCTATGAATGTGTTTTGATATTTTTTAATTTCTGGTAAACTTTACCTTAACCTGTTTACTTGCTTTGAAAAAAGATATTATAATTCATTGATGTATGAAAATAGCTAATAGTAGATGACGGAGGAGTGGCACCGAGTACTAAATACGATTTCAGTTAGACTTGTTGCTGTTACGTCCTCATAAGCAAGAAAACTGTCTTCCTTTACAGTATAAGCAATCTGTTGAGAATTTGTTTTAGTCACGAAATATATTAGGTATACTTTATTTTAGGAAAGAATTCCAATGTGTGAAGAACTGCGTATTTCGTCCAAAAATCCCTTGATATTTTCCACTCTTATAATTACCATTTTCAAAAGGTCCCCTATTTCCCATACGACACTGTTTGACAATTTCTTTAATATTTACAAATGTGTTGACAATATTCCATCAGCCATAAAACGCTTTGGTTTATTTATTCTATCAGGTTTTAAAGTCTTTAAATATGTAAACTGTGACCGAAACCTTTGGTAGATATAAGCGACTTATCGCTATGTGTAAAATTTCAACTGAGTCAGAAGAAATGCATATAGGACTCTTTTATAATAGGCTCTTGCGCTCCAAATGATGTTTAACTGAAGACACCAACTCGTGCTTATACAAGTCAATATTTTTTGTTTAAATTGTAATGTTTATCTAATTTATTGTTAACTAATCGTTAATATTTAAGTTGAAAAACTTTCCTATCACTCTCTTTTCACCCACGCTTTTTATGCCAGAATGAAAATGAGACAGCAGGATTTTACACAGATTAAGGTAGAAAGAAGCGCTATTTAAGCAACAGTTTCGGAAGTTAGTTTTAGAGCATGTATGCGTATTCTAGGCCACGTTGTATTGTGACTATTAGCAACTTGATTTAGTGGCGTTGAGTGCTTCTAGCCATTTGGCTTTGTCTCGCCGGTTTTCTACAAACCAGAGCTTTGCCTGCGCGTTAAATTATTCTGTGATTAAGATAATCTACAACATTGTGAATTTATTCAACATTACGTTTTTCTGTTATGCCAGAAGTGCCTGGATTGTGTAAACCAAAGTTGGGTAATTGTTAGGTTCTAGTATCCCCTTCTTCTGACTTCTGTTTGTTTCAGAAGGCTAGAAGATAATTCTTCAGTATTCCTTTTACGGTAACGTATGCTCCTTAAGAGGGTGTCCGACGAAAACGTCGCGGAGAAAACAACGTAAAGCGAAAACGTCGTGGAACAAAACATCATCGGAGAAAACAAAGCAAAGAGAAAATATCGCAGTTCTAAAACATCGTGGTACAAAATATCGTTGTCGAAAATAAAGCGGTTCAAAAATTTCGCAGTTTAAAAACATCGTCGTCTAAAATATCGTGGTAAAAAATAAAGTACCTACAAATCGTCGCTTGACGATAACATCGCAGACATGCGTTTTTCAGGCTTTAATAAATGTAAAAAGATACTCGCATAACGATTTGTGAGCGTAGGATGGAAAGAAGGATAATTTTTACTTTCATATTTTTTATTAACTAAAAATATTTGTTGAAAATGTAAAATGGAAACTTAAGCGTAGAAAATGAAAGCAACTTAGTAGAATTTTAAATTGATAAACATGGTTAACTAACAAAGGTCATTAACAAATTATTTTACTGGTAATTTTCCCTCAAAAGTATAATTTAAAAGAGAATAGAAAAAGGGAGATAAGTAGCTGCGAGACTTTATCTAAAAAAAATTGGTAAGTTAATTATGAGATTATTTTCTTCACTTTTGTTAATCTGATACTCTTTTAGTGAAAATTACTGCTTGTTTTATTTAAATTTCTTGTTCTGTTTTTTAAAAACTTTAATAGTTAATAAAAATATGAAAGTAAAAATTATCTTTCTTTCCATCTTGCTCTTACAAATCATTATGCGAACATCCCTTTACAATTATTAAAGCCTGAAAAGCGCATGTGCGCCATGTTATAGTCGTGCGATGATTTGTAGGTACTTTAGTTTTTACCACGATATTTTCGACGACGATGTTTTTATACTGCGAAGTTTTCGAATCGCTTTATTTTCGACGACGATATTTTGTACCACGACGTTTTAGAACTGCGATGTCTTTGCTTTGCTTTAATTTCTTCCACGATGTTTTGTACCACGACGTTTTCCCCGTGCGTTGTTTTCTCCGCGACGTTTCCTTCCGTGATGTTTTCGTCTGTAACCCCCAAAGAGACATAGATAAATCAAAGATAACAGGTAAACTTAAAATTGATAAAATTTAAGCTGGCTGTGGCAAGTCGGCGTAAACAAGCCTAATTTCGAGACTAACTAAATGGCCCAGAATTCTAATCACTAAAGAATCAGAGTTACCAACATGGCCTTCAAGCAGGCAGAACACGCTCTGATTTCACCCTGAAAATCTTCCTTTAAATACTTCCTTCATTCTACCTAATTTGAATAACGCACGTGCTCAGAATTTGCATTCTGGTAGAAAAAGGAAACTAGGCTTGATGGGAATGGGAATTAGCATAAAATAACGGGTTATAAAGTTAAGATGATCCTTGCAATTCATATGAAACGGTCTGTAGTTTAAACAACGGTAGCGGTCAAGTGTAGAGGCAATAAATTTTAATTATGGTACGGCGCCATTTCCTAGATTCAAAATTTAACTGGTTTGAGCAAACAGTTTGTGGGCATTTTCTTGCCTCCCATCTGTAAGAAAGCAATTCTTGCTTTTCACTTTTTGTACTGTAAAGAAAATGAATGAAACACGAAAGAAATTTTACGAGGAAAAACCATCGCCCAATGAATTATTAGGACAAAGATCTAGTCTATTTAGTTTATCTATTTGTAAAGTTATTCACTTCAAGAAATTATGGTTACAGTCAATGAGGAACATTTTATCAGACATTAACCAAAGGAAAAAACATTTTTACGTCTAAACAGTCATTAACAATCCATTTTCTAATATTTTGCAACCCCATTCTGAAGCGATGAGGAGCCACTTCATTTTGAACAGTGACGGCAATAGCTTGAGGTTCTCGAGATCACACAATACGTTCAGCGAATGACAGCAAAGCGACAGCGGAGAAAATTAAATTGCCAACAATACTGATATAAACTGCAATGCATTTAAAACAAAGACCCCTAGCGATGCAGATAAAAACCAGACGAATATTTATTGTTCGAAAGGGGGAGCGAAAATATCGTAAAAATCAAGAGCAGTTGGGATTTTTACGCACAAAACAGATACGGCCGTAAAACTCGGGCGTCCGTTTTGTTTTTAGAGAAACCTCGTAGCGGGCTATCATCCGCATGTGATAGATCGTAAAACTGACTGAGGAGATTTTCCGGGCGATCCGGAGGTTGTCATCTTCTGGACCGGACTTGAAAAGTAGTTTCGGCAAATGTACTGCCAACAACGTCAGCTTTTGTCGGCTGGAGCATTTTACACTTAGAGATACGTGTCTTGAATAGATTATATGAAAGAGATTACGGTTAAAGTTTCTGGACTAACAAAAGAACTACGAAGCGGTAGCGAATGCAAGCATTACTCAAGCATTAGAGATTTTAATGTAATTATGCAAAAACGAAGAATGTACAACATTATTTTGTAAGGATTTACTACATCTACTTATCCCATTTTTGGTCTTTAGCGATTTTCCCAAGTTATCGCATCGGATCTTAAGTAAATTAACAAAATTAAAAATCTAGCCAAATTTTAAAAGAAATTCATTTTCGCTTTTTATAGCTGTACCTATATAGCTTACATCTTATAAACTATCAGTGAAGAAAAATAGAACATCTTACAACTTCTTGACAAAATATATTCAGTCACTCATTTCTTTTAAAACGTGATCTGAGCTCATAAAGTACTTTTCCCTCCTTTCTGCATGCCTTCGTAGTGTAGTTAGAAGTACCCACGACATGTATTCCGGAAGTCAGGAGTCCGAATCCTGGCCAGGGCATTGCTCATGTTTTCACGTTTCCAGCATCAAAAACCCTCATGACTCTACAAGTGGCACCCGAACTAAAAATGTGGCGTACGATAATTCGTGAACACCAGAAACTGGCGATTGTGTCCCCTAATCCTAGTCGCACTTTAAAAGGGAGAGTATATAAGATATTTTCTCCCTTCTTTTCGCATGCCTTTGAGGTGTAATTAGAAGCGTACTCAACGCGTATTCGTGGGGTCCAGTAATATGTAGTGATTTTTGGTTAGTTTAGAATTATGGATTAATGTGTAGTTAATTGCAGTTATTTGTTAATTAATTATTGAGTGAGTAAATTATATACATTAATTTATGCTTATTCTAAATTTTTCTTCACGAATTGTATTGCTTATGTTATTGAATCAATTATTCTTATGCGAGTTAAACAGAGTTCTCATTCTTACGTTACGCGTTCGACAGTATTAGCTTTCGGGAAAGGAGACAATGGGAAATCGGTTGCTTTCTGCGTAATATTTGAAATTTAAAAATACTTCCTTTTTATTCACAAGGTTGAAATTTATACTTCATAAAGAGAAAAATTTACCCTTCTTATGAACCTACTTTCATGACTGTACGTCGCCCCGTTGGAGAATTATGCCCATTTAATTGCTAAAATTGTTGAATTTCGTGTCTAGAAATTTATTCTGCTATAAGCGTCGTTTTTGAGCACTTTCTCGTCAAGGTCATGTACTGCGTCCGGTTGCGTGGTAGGTTTGTCGCATTCTTTCCCTCACCCCTCCTTGTTGTCGAAGGGGGTGGCGAGGGTGAATTTTTTTTTTGGTGTGAAGAAGGAAAAACTAAGTTTTCGCAGCACTGTTTTGTGTTTGGCGAGATTTGCATACTAATTCACCAAATTTGGTGATTTTCGAAAATTCTGGATTCTGGACGATTAAAATCGTCATGCAAGGCCATGCTCAGCCCTTTTTGCCTTGGATTCGCAGCTGTAGAAGCACGTTATTTTTTCTTCCTCTGGAAGAGCCGGAGATGGGAAATAAGATAAAGATGAACATCTAAAAAAATCACTTGAAGTTTACTCCTCCGCACTTTACCATCCCCGTGTTGGAGTCGAGAATGTTGTTTTTTCCTCATCGAATTAATACGTTGACACCATAGTGGATGCAACTTGAATCCCGCTATCCGGATCCTGCCTGATCGGTCACTTAGATCCGAGTACTACCATCAACTCGCCTGGATGAGAATAGACGGAAAAGGGAGGAACCTTTGGGAGCTCTTGTTTTGCTGCACGAATGCACTTTACCATCTTCATAGTGTCTGATCCAAGTGTCCAGATTTCTCGCCGGACTCCCTCGTTCAACATCTGCGGGGGATTGGTCGTCGGCAGAGCCTTGTTCAACACCTGCTATGAATGGGACATCCGGAAAAAAATCTATAAGATGAGTTAATTAAATTTTCAATTCTTCCCTTCAAGTGAGTTCAACCTTTTGATTGTTAATTTCACCTG
>KK120734.1:0-61331 GCA_000611955.2 Stegodyphus mimosarum | reverse complement strand
TTAGGGACTCAATGTACGTTTTCCACTCCGCTTGTTTTAATAAGCGGGTTTCAGTCCTTATCTCGTTCTGTATCTTGCGAAATTGGGCACGGATATTGGGATCGCGTGTCCTTTGCCAGATTCTTCGCAAGTAGTTGCGCTGCTTAATTTTGAATTTAGTCTCAGGTGGGAGCCTGACACCCGGATGTTTAAGTGGTTTTGAAGCCGCAGCTCTCGCTTCTTTTAGTAAAGACTCCAAATTTTTAATATACCTGTCAAAGTCCGAATGGCTGGAAATTTTGATGGGAGGGAGTGCTGTTTTTTCCAAAATAAATCTAAAATCGTCCCAATTTGTTGAGACTTGCTCCTCTAATTTTGAGTATCGATTTTGAATATCTAGGGTAATCAAAACAGGGTAGTGATCTGAATCCAAGTCCTGAATCACTTTAATATCATGCCGAAAATGTATATTATAAAATGCAGCCAGATCTAGAACTGCGGGGGACCCTCTTGCAGTGTAATAAGTCGGGAGGGTAGGAGCTATGATCTGTACATGGTTACTCTGGCACCATGAATTTAGACTAATACCATACCTGTTCCTATTCGGACAAAACCATGCGGTATGGCGGGAATTTAGATCACCAGCAATTATTAGACGATTTGAAACATTTAAAAGTTTATCAAACTCACTGACAGGAAAAGTTGGTCTTCCACGTGCTGTAGACTGGGGAGGTAAATATGCTGAAGTTATTGTCAGCGGGGAAGAATTTTGAAGGAAAATTTTGATAATAGTCGCTTCCAAAATATTTAAATCAGGGGACGGTATCAAGTGATGCCTTAGTGAACGCTTCACATAGATACAAGTGCCACCACTGGGATTTCTGCTCTGTGAAACCCTGTCAGTATTTTAAATGTCATAATTCCGAATTTTGGGAGTATTCCCTGGGGTAAGGTGAGTCTCTTGGACTAAGAACACGTCAATATCATGCTCTACTACAAAATCACGAACTTCGTGTATTTTTGATGTTAAGTCATTGGCATTCCAGGTTCCAATGATCAGTTCTCTGTTGGAATTTGAACTGTTTTGTACACAATTGAATTTTAGGCCGTTAAATATAGGTTCATCACTGAAAAACAGAAGACATGGGTCTAAAAATGCCGAATTAGTTTGAAAGCTCAACATAGCTTTCATACAAATAAAATGCCCTCATTAAAGCATCTGCTTGCCTGTTGGGGCTTCATATAAATTTTTTTACTGTAATCAACCAATGCAAAAGCATTGCAAAAACATGTTTGCAACTTGCAGGATTAGATCCGCCAGGGCACTCACAAATAGCAGTCTGAATCTGTAATAAAAAATATTAAAATTAATGAAATTCTGAGACCAATTATGCAAAGTTATTACAAATGATTCAATGGGTTTCAAAGTCCAACAATTTTTAAGTTAGTAATCACACACACATTCATATAACAATAAAAATATCTTAAACATTTAATTTACATATAGAAACATTCTTGTGTTCATCTCTGCAGCCAATAAGTGTTCATTTATCAAAATGTTGAGGAAGTATTTTGTGTTTTAGAAGTATACAACATTTATATTTTTGTTACTATGCAAAATTATTTCAAAGCACTACAATGCAACAGTATATTCCAACAAGCCACCAGAATATGAGATGGCATTGACAGTTTAAGAATAGTACTTGCCTATGTAAACCCAACAACTTTAGATGGCCAAGCATTTATAAACAGTGTAGAAAAAGTTAGAATACATGTTGGGAGGACTGGGATACTCATTTCTATGTACATCATAAAACCAGAACACACATTGAACATTTATAGTTTTATCAGTAGAATTTGAAAGCTCTCTACTTGATTTCCTACAGTATTAAATAACTTTATGTTTCAAATTATTTCTAGTACTTCTTAAAAATCTCATGAATTATTTGCAATAATAATTCTGTATACTGCAAGAGGAAATATATAAAATAATGGTCATGTATGTTGTTGGTCTACACTGAAAAGAAAAATATAATTACTATTATAATTTTAAGTCACAATTTTATCAGCCTGACAAGCACAAGTTGGTTTTCAAAAATGGTAGACTCAAATGTCTGCAACTTTATAGATACAGTTGCCCTAAAATTATGTGGCGGCATTAATATTAGACACAGTTCAAAATTAATACGTAATTCTGTATCTCTTGAAATTTAATTGTTCATAACTGACTCTTAATCTATAGATAGCATAAACTTCAGATTAACATGTATTTTTTAAATTACAGTATAAACGTCAAAAAGAAAATTGTATGGATTTGCACAACTGAGTTTGCTGTAATTATAGCTGTGAAATTAATAATTTTTTGGTCATAGATATTTCTTTATTTTATAGTAGAACGCGATAAAAAATAGTACATTTATGCATATTGATTAAACAGCCACATTATTAAAACACAACGTGACAAACTAGTAAATTAACAAAAATTTAGTGGTATAGCATGTTCTACGGCACTGTAATTAATAAGAGAAAATTGGCTTCGTGTTAATATTTTTGCAAATAAGCAGATCTTGCATGAATTTAACTACTTCAGTAATTCAGAACAAGTACTCATGAACTATTAACAAATATTTACAGTTTGGAAAAAAATTATTCAAGTTCTCGGGAATATTTTTCAACTATTGATATACACTTAATATTCCTAATAAAGTAAAAGATGAATATTGGTAAGTATTGTGTATAAAAGAAAGTTTATGAATCTTACCTCATTTTCTGCAGAAATTTCCACAGATGTTTTATAATTAATTGTTTTCTTCATTTCTGCCTTAGCACAGCTTGCTACAAGTACCTTACTCTCTGGCATTACTTTAAAACAAATGTTATTAACTTGTTTTTCCTTGAACAAGAGAAGACCTTTTCATTAACATCAAGAAAAGAGAAATAACTTCCAAGAGTACTTTTTAATTTTTCACAATAGCTGTAAATTTCTAAATTAGAAAAATCTATTAGTTTTAGTGGTACATCGGCTATTGACTCCATCGTAGACTGCGGGCGTGCGGAGATTGTTGTTCTTAAACCACGTGACCACTTTTCCCCTCTTCTTCTCTTGCGGAATGTATCTCATACCCCAAAATGCTCCAGGTGTTGTTGATATCTACCAAAGCGCTGAAACATCTTTTTATCACTGCGATCATATGTCTTACCACGATAATCAACTCTATCATCAAGTTCTCTTAGGGCGGCCTGCGTTAAATGAAGGAAGCTTCACCAAAGAACGTCTATGTAAAAAAGGAAAGGCTCAATAGATGTAATGTAAACCAGTTTGTTTTCTACGCCGTTAGAGAGAAAAGGGAACATTCGCCAAGGGATTTGGTCACGGAACCTGTTAGCTAGAATTTCCCCTCTGTGATGTACCGGAAGCGTATTTTTAGTTCCTCCCTAGGAAACGTCCCCCGCGAGGCGATTTATCAGGCTTTGGCGAAATATGTGACACAACGCGCATGCGCAGAAGGAAAGTACTGCTATCTCAATCGCTTTATTGAAGATGGTTTTCAAAATGGTAGACTCAAATGTCTGGAACATTATAAATACAGTTGCCCTAAAACTATGTGACGATAGTGATAGTAATATTATACACAGTTCAAAATTAATACATAATTTTGTAGCCCTTGAAATTTAATTGTTCATAACTGACTCTTAATCTACAGATAGCATAAACTTCAGATTAACATGTATTTTTTATATTACAGTATAAATGTCAAAAAGAAAATTGTATGGATTTGCACACCTGAGTTCGCTGTAATTCTAGCTGTGAAATTAATAATTTTTTGGTCATAGATATTTCTTTATTTTATAGTAAAACGCGGTAAAATATACCGCATTTATGGGTATTGATTAAAACTTGATTATAACAGTCACATTATTAAAACACAACATGATGAAATTAATAAAAATTTAGTGGTGTAGCATGTTCTATGGCACTGTAATTAATAAGAGAAAATTGGCTTGGTGTTAATATTTTTGCAAATAAGCAGATCTTGCATGAATTCAACTACTTCAATAATTCAGAACAAGTATTCATGAACTATTAACAAATATTTACAGTTTGGAAAAAATTATTCAAGTTCTCGGAAATATTTTTCAACTATTGATATACACTTAATATTCCTAATAAAGTAAAAGATGAATATTGGTAAGTATTGTGCATAAAAGAAAATTTATGAATCTTACCTCATTTTCTGCAGAAATTTCCACAGATGTTTTATGATTAATTGTTTTCTTCATTTCTGCCTTAACACAGCTTGCTACAAGTACCTTACTATCTGGCATTACTTTAAAAAAATGTTATTCACGTGTTTTTCTTTGAACAAGAGAAGACCCTTTTTATTAACTTCAAGAAAACAGAAATCACGGCTCTAGTGTAGAATTGGGTGCCCTTTCGATTGGAGAAAAATTTTGTTCAGTTTTGGCGATGAAACCCAATTTGTGATTACCATGAGAGTTTAACTTGGTTTTAGCTTCTTGATTTTTTTAAGTGAAAATAAATAGATGTGCACATAGACAAAGCAGTGTGCAATGACTAGTTTGTGCAATTCTCTGATGTTTTTTAAGTGAAAATAGGTCGATGTGTACATGGATACGGAGTTTGTGAAATTCTCTGACTTCTTATTTTGGTTTTGTGCAACGGCCATCTTGAAATTGTGCCTTTCTGGCACCGATCTTGGCGTCAAAAAAGAATGGCCAGAAAACAAGGGGCATCCAATTGTAAACTGCGGAGGTGCGGAGATTGTTATTCTTAAACCACATGACCACTTTCCCCCTCTTCTTCTCTTGCGGTTCATAGTATTAAATGGTAGTCCTTGCATTTATTTTAGTATTTTCAACAATTTAATCTAGATTTTTTTTGTTTGTCATCTTTCTCATCATTTTCATCTTATTATGGACTTTGCCCGGTACCAAGGCTACTGACTTATCATCAATAAATTCGTTTATCACGTGACAGTCTACTTCCCTATGAGCCCTACAGATACTTTCGCCTCAGACGAAAGCACAAAACTTTCTGGGACTTGTATATATTATTTTCTATTTTTACTGTACGTTACTGTATCAAATCTACGATAATGTGTAAAAGATGTGCCATTGCGAAACTATACGCCTGACTATATATAATGCTATTATTGCTTATCCAACGAAGACTTCATTCGTGGCCAATAGATGGCCCCTCTCCCGACAAACTTCTACTGAAGACTTTGCACTTTTATTAATAAGTGCACAGGATTTTTCCATTTTTATGGAATTTAACGAACTTTTGCAGGTCTTCAGGAGAATGATAAACATGCAGCGGTAAATGCCTTCGGGTCGAACCCCACTTAACGAATGATGATTTCCGATCTCTTGCGGAATATATCTCACTGATAAACTGTTTGTACTTTTCTCAATTTTCGAGAATATTTTCAGTTCCAAAGTTAATAATAATCATGACTAATTTTTACAATAATTTGAGTATCATTACATGGAATACCAATGGACTGTACCGAAAGATTAATGAATTTTGGGGACTTTATAAATGCGCGCTCTCCCGACATCATGTTCATACAGGAGCTTAAGCTTAGCCCTAATCATCGTATTTATGTGGGCAATTAAATTTTTATAGGTCCTTCAGGTTTACTATAAACAGTAGAAATCATGCGGGTGGTACAGCAGTCCTTATCAAAAGCTACATCCCTCATTACTCTGTTACGATTCCATAGCTTTTAGCCATTGAGGCCACAGCAATTACACTCACAACAAGCACTTCTTTGACATACACATTTACTTCCACCTATATTCCCTCAATTCCCGGAACCGCACGATCCGATTTGGATACTTTACTCACACTAGGAAACCGTATTTTCATAGGTGGTGACCTTGCTAGACATCGCAGGTGGCTGATACAACTCAAACAGCAACGGACGCGTAATTTACAAATTAGCCAAGTCGGCTGCATTAGGCATAGCAGCTCCAAAAACGCCAACACAATATGGTCTGGGTCTTCAGGAATTATAGATTTCTTCCTACTCAGAAATACCAATAACCCACTGATTGTTTCTGTGCTGGATGAGCTCTCCTCTCATCCTATGTCAGAGTTCTCCTGGACATCAGCTATATTCACGTGCCTTGGTTATAAAGCAACCGAAATTCTGCGAATTTATTTATGGAAACTGGCAACTGTGTGTTTTGTTGATTTGGGGATGTCTATTGTTTTGTTTTTGGCGCCGTGTGTAAGAAATGTATTCTGACTTCCTGTTTCAGCTTTTCTTTTACTTAATGCTCAAATTACATTTCAAAAATAAATTATGCTTCGTATAAAGCATTTAGTTCCAACAAACCTGAAATGTCAGGTACAATCAGGTAGTAAGAAATAATAGCCGCTATACGAAGTAGTTAATTTCACATAAAGCCTGAGTTAACTGTATGGGATTTTAGCTACCAAACCTAAACAGTTAGATGTTTCTTACACTTCATTTAAGGGAAACACCTTTTCGAGTAAGCAAGACATTTCCTACAAAACTTGTAATTAATATATGGTTGAAATGCGTGTTGATATGCTAAAGAATATAATTTATAAATGAGAAAACAGACATTCTATGATATATGTAACAGCTAAGCTACGTGGGTGACTTTCATAAATGCGTATGGATATCCACAGCCCTAAGGGACAGTATGCATGTGAAGCTTGTATCAAATCATTTGCAAAAAAGCGTGATTTAAAGCAACATATAATGGTTGTACATGCAGATGAGAAACTTTATGCATGTGATGTATGTACCCGTTCATTTGCAGAAAAAGCGTATTTACGGAAACATTTGCTTATTCACGTGGGTGAAAAACGTTATATATGTGAGATTTGTAAAACGTCCTTCTTACGAAAAGCGCAGCTGGTGTCTCATGCGCGTACCCATTCAGGAGAGAGACCTTATACATGTGTTACATGTCACAAATCATTTTCATCGAAGCAGAATTTAGCAAGACATGGACGTGTCCACACAGGAGAAAAGCCTTACATATGTACTGTGTGTAATAAGCCATTTTCAGAAGATTCTGCATTACGCATGCATGTGCGTATTCACACAGGAGAGAAACCTTTTTCTTGTGACATCTGCGGTAAGGCATTTACACAAAAGCATGGTTTAAGGTCACACATGTTTGCTCATTCAGAGGAACGACCATTTTCATGTGATATGTGCAAGAAGACATTTGTACGTAAGCAGTATTTAACAGCGCATTTACTTACCCACAAAAAAATTATGTGTGATATATGTAATGAATCATTCACACAAAATTGTGATTTAGAAGCACATCTACATATTCACACAGAAAACAAACCTCATATATGTTTTATATGTGACAAGTCATTCATACAAAAGCATGATTTAGAACAACATATTCATGCTCATACACAAAAGAAATCTCATATATGTTTTATATGTAATGAATCATTTGCACTTGAGCAGACATTCATGGAACATTTATTTATTCATAATGAGGAAAAATATATTTGTGATATATGTAATAAGTCGTTCATGAAAGAGAGTGATTTAATTGAGCATCTTCGAGTTTACACAGGAGAAGAGTCTCATAACATTGATTTATGAAACAGGCTATTTATATAAAAACATGATTCTTTCATCATATTCAGATTTGAAGGGTTAAAGTGTAGTTTTTATATAGAGTTTGTTTATTCGAAATGGCAGAGGATATAAGAATTATCTTATTACGGAAAAATTTTTAAGAGAAACTTCTAATTCAAATGACATGCATGGCAGCCAGTTCATAGCTTAATTTTATTATCACATATGAAAAAGGGTTAAAATGCGCTTTAGCCCACTGTTTGGCGATGTTTTGAAAATCGCCGATTCGGCGCGTTTCTCCGAAACGTCTTTGCAATTAATTGCAACCTTCCCGACACGCTCCGCGAAAACCTATTTTAAACAAAACATAGAATTCTAAAGCATAAATTAGTATGGAAACTGTTGCCACAAAAAGATAATAAAATAATATGCAAAACGAACATTATGATCATTAAAATATTTGTCACTTAGGTTTAAATTAATTATTTACATTTTATGTTGTAATACTTACACATTTTATGCTGTTACATAACCTTCCCGACACGCTCCGCGAAAACGTAACCAAAATGGCATCCAAGAAAGAAGGAATTTTTTTTAAAAGGGCATTAAAATTACAAACGATACCATGTACACACCGTTCCGTTTTAACTTAAAAAAAACATCTGAGAATTGCACAATGTAGGCAACGTACACAAATGAACAAAATAAGCTAAAATAACGAAAATAAATTACAAGAAAATGCCATGTGCACAGCGTTCCTTTTAAACTTAAAAAAAACTTCAGCGAATTGCACAATGTAGGCAACGTACACAAATCAACAAAATAAGCTAAAATAACGAAAATAAATTACAAGAAAATGCCATGTGCACAGCGTTCCGTTTTAACTTAAAAAAAACATCAGCGAATTGCACAATGTAGGCAATGTGCACAAATCAACAAAATAAAAAAATAAAATCACCACACTTACAACAAACAAAATATGTAGCAATTAAACCAGCTTTCATACATCAATCAATCACCGCACGTTTAACTTGCACTTCCAATAAAGTAATAAATGTACATGTACATTCACTCACCTCTCTCAGCATCACAGCTAAATCCATAGCGACTTGGTATTTAGCGAAATATACGTACGAAAATAGCAAACACTCAATAGAAAATAACCGCATTCAAAGAATAAAACGAGAACTTAAATAACTACTCAAATTAACACGTAAGAATTTCGAATAAACCGCTACGTCATCTCACATTACCAATAAAACCGTTCTTTATAAAATAGGAAATAGGCATGCGTGAAAACTACATGTTTCCGTAGCTTCAAAATACCCAGTCAGCCATGTTCGCGGATATACGGAGTTACCCATGTTGGCGCGTTTATTGCTCATTCAAAAACAGTCACCGCCAAGCAGTGGGCTAAAGCGCATTCCAACCTGAAAAAGTATTCTGTCATATTATTAGACCAAAAGGAGTAATAGTCTCAAATAGCATTTTGTGTCAGAGCTGTGTCACTTTTCAAATTGTTGCCACCAAATATTATCACCCTGTATTATATTTAAAGAAATGAAATAATAAAAAATCTGCATCAATATATGTATGAATCTCACACTGTGAAAAAACAACGAAACCTAGAGCCATAAAATTTTGAATAACATAGTCGTCCACTTGAATATGGCCACTTGGAAGCCAGAATCTTGAATTTTGAATTTCTTTTATTATGTATTTCATATTTTTCAAACATTTACAAATTTTTGATAAGAAACTCGATAATTTCAAATTGGACGCTGACAGAATAAAATATTTTTATCTCCAGCATAAGAGATTGCCTATCAGAAATTCTTATGATATGCTATTTTAAAATATTTTTAGGCCAAATGCTCTCGAAACATATGTGTTAGTGTAAATGAAAAAAAAAAATTCCCATTGGTGGTAATATGAAATTAAAAAATATATATGTAAATGAAAAAAAAACCCATGGGCGGTAATATGAAATTAAAATATATATATATTTCAGGGGGCCCTTGGTGATTTTTAGCGATTGCCCAGCAAGGCACAGTTTCAAGATGGGCTGCTACACAAAACCAAAATAACAAGTCAAAGAATTGCACAAACTCGGTGTCCATGTACACATTGATCTATTTTCACTTTAAAAAATCAGGAGAATGTTGACGTCATATAATGTTAAAACAAAATTACTCATCACCAAAACTGAAAAAATTTGTAGCGAATCGAAACTCAATAACCTGCATTTTAAGTAACGCAATAAAATAACATAAAAAAGGAAATACATGCTATCACATACACACACTACAATAAGGAAATATTGACTTACCATATTTAGAAAATCCAAAAACTTTTGAAAATTATCTGAACTAGAATATGCGTACTGCTGTCATCACATAAATTCATGAAAATAAGAGTAAAAAATATCCTCCATAGTGCTGGACTGTAGTGGCATTTCTTGCAATAAACCCATTCTAAGCCATCTGAATGATCTTTAATGAATGCAAGGAAAAGAATTTCCTAAAATTATAAAAAGAAGCTTTTTTCTTTAATCATCTTAAATGTCAAACGGCTACATTTAAACTGTGCGAGATTTTGAAAGAAAAAATAAGCATGCATAAGTGGCTAAGTGAAACATGATACTGAATTACAAAATTCTGTCAACCATGAAAATCAGTGGAAAACTTGCCAAACATAGGCCATTCATTCCGGCAGAAGTTTGAAGGAACAGATTGCTCTGTATTTAGTTAATCAACATATAAAAGTTACGAACATGTAAAAAACTGAAATTGCATAATTTTTCAATGATGCTCAGGTTGTGTTTTTCCATTTTACATAAATTGTACTTTTCTTGATGCCAGGATCCTGTAAATTTGAAATTTCTTTACAAATATCTTATATTGGTCTTACTGTATATTGCCAAGTAACCATCAGTTTTCCAGTTTGCACAATCTGGAGTTCGTATGCAAAATATCCACTTTTTCAAAATGGCATAAGAAGAAATAAAGGTATTGCAAGATCCCATATGAAGTCATTGTTAGTGATGTTTATGTCATGATAGAAAGTTGTAGCTCAGCTATTTTAGAAGCAGTTACCAAATATTTTTTACCTAAAATGAAAAATTAACTATATGAAATTCAATCAAAGTTACCCTGACCTTCAAAAATACGTAAGTATCAGGAATTTCTCGAACTTGGGTACGATCGCGAGTGTCCCAAAACAGCTGAAACTCCAGTATAATGAATATTAAAACAGGGCAAAGTCTACAGTTTCAATATTACGAAGACAAATGTAGTCAATGCAAAAAGAAAAACTAATCAGAAAAATGACGATCGAATTGCAAAAATGCAGATTCATGTGCTACATGCTTACTTAGGTTACCAAATAAATATTCTTGAAGACATGGTACTGTTCCTGAACACTACGTTTTCATGGCCTTTTTGATAAGAGTGCAGATAAAAAGAAAATACCCCCCTCCCCGGAAAAAGAATCTGTAAAAGGCTTATAAAAAGTTACTTTTTATATTTTTCAAGCATTTGTTTTGAAAACTTTGAAATGTTCAACTCAGTCCTTTCAGAATTATTTTTACAAAAATTAGGAATTTATTTGGAACTCACGATTCTGATCTGATAAAAATACTATTTTTAATTCTAATCATGATAAAAGTTAAGTTCAGTCCCATATGAATATTTACATATATTGCAGTTTTGCTCGATTAAAACAGCAGAATATGCATTTTTAGCTATGGATACAAGTTAAATAATTTGAACAAGGTATTTATTATGAATAATTATAGAAGCAATTAGAGTATCAATAGAATATGCTACCTTGCTTCAACACTGAATGAGAAAATCAATGACCAAAACCATCCATATTTCATTCTTGACAGCTCAGAAGTTGCATGGATTTCATATATCGGTGTATTTTTATTCTTTTACTATACTTACTTCTGCATTATGCTGATAGCCCTGAATGTTTAAAAATTATAATGCTCTTGTATAATGCATCACATGTTCCGTATTTTACAAAATTTCTTCTGAAGCTGACTCTTTGCCATTTGATTGAAAAGAGATAAATTTTAATTTATTTAGGTATTTTAGACAAATTGAATTTTATTATTTAGTTTTAATTGGCATTAAAATTGTTTATTGGATATTCTATGTATTTTATACATTGAGATTTTGCCTGTTGTTATCTTACATAATTTTATTCATTTGGTTATCACTGTATTAATAAATTGTCATTAAAATGTTATTTTAATTGTTTCTAAAATTTTATTTTATACATATGAAATGGAGTGTATTCACGATGTGTTTGTCACATCGTAATCTTAAGTTATGCCCAGATATTCAGCAGTCCGATCTAATCCAAACCTGAATGTTTAAAAATGAAACCTTTTAACATCAAAAAAAGCTTTTAGTGAAATTAAAAATTTATTAAAAATGAATTAAATTTATTAAAAATGAAGTGAATTAAAGTGAAAAGTCTTTCTGAGGGCATTAGAATCTACATCTAGCAGGAAGAAATATGCATTATGATAAAAAAGTGTGTCAGCATATTGCTCTAGAATTAATGGATACTTGCCTGAAATTCTGATCAATAACTTCATTGATTTTGTGCTATATTATATGCAGTGATGGTTTTCCTATGAGGGGAGTAGGCATTTGACGAATGGAATGCATTTTATATTGTTGCATGAATTTGTATTTTGCTGTACATGTTTCCAAAATACATTTTCTTTTATTCATACGATAAAAATCTTTTTGCCTTATATATACAGACAATATTTTCCATTAAAAATGTTGATTATCCATGACTTTTCTCTAAGTATTCAATGCATCATGGAATATTTTAAACTGTTTATTTGTAATCAGAATTGCATATATTATTTTAATTTGAACTAAAATTGCACACCGAGGAACGATTATTGGAGGAGTCAAAGCAACAAGAATTAGCATAATATTCACAAATATGCAGGTTTAGTTTTGAAGGTTTAAATATAGAACCTGCTTCTTCAATTGTGCAGAAGTGCAAATAATGAAAGAGAAGCCAGTATGAAAATATACAGCATATGTTAAGATAAAAAAGACGCATAAATCCTCTTTTGTCTGAAACTATTAGTCAGAAAATTGTATTTTCCAGTTTTCTGCTGCAAAATTATTGAAATAACTTCTGTTGGTAAATTAGATTTTGTAGAGGCACTTTACATTCATAAAGGCTGCCCAACCAGGATACTGATTAGCGTCACTTGCTGTCATGCTGAAGGGCCTGGGTTCGAATCTCGGAGAAGGCATGGATGTTTGTAAATATATAGTGTTCTTGCGGGATGACAGCACTCTAAATACGCAGTGAGCTAAAAGTCCTCTCGTGTGGTTTGGTAGAAGGGGAGAGAAGTGGGAGACTTTTGAACCTGTCCCGTCAGGATGCTGTTCATCAAAATCAAAAAAAAAAAATTCATCAAAAAAAAAAGAACTTTTATGGACAAGCTGGATAATAAGGATTGTTACGTGAAATAAGACTTCTTTAAGTGTAGTAAATATTTAAAGAATTCAGCTTATACATGGACTTTGTGAATAATCTGAAATATGAGTTGGTATTTTTGTTTATTTTCCAGCAAAGCCTAATTATCGTTTAATGGGTTGTATAAGCTAGGATTCTATTTAAGTTCCTTTAGAATCAACAGCAATGCTTAATGAGTAATACAATATTCATTAAAACTTTATGCATATCATGTAGTGAAGTGCTAACTGATATGTTAGATATTCTTCTAAAAATCAAAATATGAACTTTTATAACATGCAAACATGTACAACTGTCCATATTTGTAAAACTAAATAAAAATGCCAAAAAATTTGCAGTTATATGTATTTCTTTACTTGTCTAGTGATTTTTTTTTCTACTCTTTTTACTGAGTTTAGTTTTAATTAAAAGGCATTATTTCTCTTTTATTTACATTCTCTGCATTGCTATGTGTTGTATTCACTAATTTCTTTCAAATAATCTGAGATTCTGAAAATTAATTTCCTTCTTTTAGACCTAACTGTGATTCAGCATTAGAATGTCCACTAATGTTCAACATTGAAGCACATTTAATACTTTGTCTTTTTTATGTGTTTTTTCATTATTTTAATCATTTTTGTGATGTTTAATGAATTGGTATGAGAAACAAGTGGCCAAAATTTTTGTTGTGCATTTAATTTAAAGCAATTTTTGTGTTACAGCCACTTTCAAATTTGACACCCAATGATGGGTGAAGAGAAGTTGGTGGAGTTAGTGAGTTCACTAGCCAGCAAACCAGCGGTAGAGTACCAGATTTAACATTGTTATCCAGTTGGCCTTAGTCAGAACAAATGAGCATAACACTTTATTTTGTAGACATCATAATGGTGCAAATTGTTAAAAAAGTTACATTTTGCAGTTTAGAGAAATACAAAGGAACACTTGCTGAGAATTTTTACCATGTGTATGATGTGATAAAAATCCTCAGTTGGATCATCAGGTATTTATATACAATTTTTCATTATCAGTGCAAAGTTAACTAGGCCAAGCATAAGATTGCGTGAGTAAAATGAAAGGTGATATAAAAAGGGACTAGGAATGAATATCAAACATTAACCAAGACCAACATCTGCACCCTATCTTTTTTATTTTCTGTAGGTAGTTGTCAATTACATTGGTAATAAACTCGACGCAGTATAATTTTTCTGATGTGAAACACAGTGTATATGTCATTTTTCCTAGCTTCACTTCATTAAGAGAATACCGAGCAGAGAAAATTGTAATCTTATTCTAGTATCCAGCTCTGAGCACAGTGATTCAATTATATTATGGATTTTGTGTATTTGTAAATAACCTTAGTGAAATTATGTGTGAAATAATAGTATTTTGTGTATAATGTAATATAAAATGCTTGAAAGAGACATTACTTTGCCAAAAAACAAGTGCAGGGCAAGTCTATTTAATATTGAGTAAATGGCTATTTTGATTAATTTGCGACGTGCGCTAGTGGTAGAGAATTCAACTCGCATTAAAACGGACCCAGGATCGAATCCCACTCGTGCGCTGCAGTACCTTTCGCTGTTGCTAGCTTTGGGCAACTAATTTTGTCGCCAAATTTGACGACATTTTGTTGCGGTCCGTATATAACTGTAATTGGTATCGCGGTTGAATAAATATAATTAGTCCAACCGTATCCGGCCTTAATATGCCTTCTAGTAATTTGTGGAAGGTACTGGAGATTTTTCGGTGTCGGGGGGGACTATATGAGGCCGGAGAGCGCATCAGTTTCTCAACTGTTTAACGGGAGTTCGGAGTATTGGAATATCTGCGTAGGACCTTCATCTTTTTAGATACGCTTCGTACTGCTTTGCGTTTGTCAATCTGATCAAATCAGTTATTACACTTCAAACTAATGAAGTGTAGCTACTGATTGTGGTCTGCGATAATGAGAATTGTAGGAGTATTTTCCTCTAACATTGTAGAATCGTGAAGTGTTTCTTTTGGTAAAATAAATTTTATCAAGCTGCGATCGTTTCTGTGTGTATTCAGTCTATTAGGAACCTTTACGATCGCACCAATTTTTGGTGACCGAGTGAGATTGAATGCCGATGACAAGAGGAATGGATGAGCAACTGGGACAGCTGGGGGGCAGCCTTTGCTGCATTCAAAGAAGAGAAGAAAATAGGCCAAGAATCCGTAAAGGAACAGATGAAGGCGGGGGAGGCTTTGTTAAAAAAGAGGTAAAAGCGGATTAGGAAAGGGCGCTGGAATCAGTTCAAGAAAATTGAAGCAGGTCAAAGGGAAATGAAAAGAGAACTGCTGTCAAACAACAAATATAAGAACATAGTTTCTCCTGTCGAACAACAAATCCATTACAGAGTTTCTGTTGTCGCCAAAGAAGTTTGCAGGTGAAAGAAAAATGTAGTGATATTCTGACGGTTTAAAATTTTTACGCAAGCCTTCTTAATAATCAATAAAATTCTCCATTTAGAATGGAAGGATTTCCTGGCAGGTGTACAAAACTCAGTTCTGTGCAGTGGTGGACACTAGTGCATGGGATTTCCAGCTAAGACTTGCCATGTGGCCGCTTCGCTGAGTGCAGACGCAGCAGATATCCTTCAAACTCTGCTTGAAAACCAGAAACTAGACTTCGAAGATCTATCCACGCACTGGACCTGCGCTTTTGCAAGAAGTGAAGGCTATAGCAGGCTTCAGTTAAAATTTCACAACACACGCCCACGGAAACATTCAGGAGATCATGGATGTTGAAAATCTGTCTCATTTTGCATTTTTGGACAACCCATCAGAAGCAAGGAATATCCTATCTCTGCAATACTTCATGGATGGCATCTGGGATCTTAAGATACAGAAAGACCAGCGAATGGCGGATGCCAAGGATTTCAAGAGCGCTTTAAAGTACCCCATGATATTCGAAGCAGTTCATAAGCTTGTCTAGACGATTTAACCAAGCAAATTAATTCATTCTCGCGGAAATGGAGGAGCAACAAACCGACTCTAAAGTGCTTGAATTGGAGTGGTTGATGCCGCGAACGAAGGAACTGCAGAACACCCCAAGGCACGAAAAAATTAACCACCTCCCAGAAGGAAGCAGGAAACAAATTAGTGGCCATCTCATCTACCGGAGGTTACCAGATACTGAGAAGCTGCATTTCAGATTTCTGTAGTCAGTTGCGGCAGTAATGAAGTTTTGGTCATCGAGCATATCACTAGAGTTAATTGCAGTATGACTATCGATGCCGGAGCCAGTGTTGCCATTGCCCGGAAAGATTTAGCATAACCGTTGGAAAGTAATCTCATCTGGCCGCAGCCCTCCAAATTATGCACAGTGTTCAAATCGAAATTGAGAAAATTTAGGCGTTCATATCACACGTTGGGAGTGCCGCTACCATTTGTCGCGAAAGGCTAACTTTACACTGGTGTGCAAAACGTAAGCAACAGCAGGTTTTTTTGCCATAACTCCACAAGAAATCAACTGAGAGACATGAAATGCAGAAATGAAGGAGAGTATAACGTACGTAAAGGATGACGAAAACATCGGAGTTGAAAAAGGAATGCTATGCATACGGTATGGAATCAAACAAAAATAACCTTTATTGAACGCATAGTATCGTGACTCATGATTGTCTATCCAAGAGGAAGAACAACAAGCAGATGTTCCTTAATATGGGATATGCCCTCCCCTCACTGCAATGGATGCTTCGCACCGTCTCCGCATACTCAGAACCAGGTGGTGCAACATTTCTTGCGGTAGGAGTGCCCATTCCTCAATGAGCATCTGTTTGAGTTATTATGTGTTCTCCAGAGGATGTAAGCGTGCTGCAATGCGTCTCCCCAAAAGAATCCCACAGATGTTCGATGGGATTTAGATCTGGGGAGTACGCTGGCCAATCCATTCGAGTGATATCTTCACTTTCGAGTAGCTCCTCAACAGCAAGAGTCGGATGTGGCCGTGCATTGTCATTTATAAAAATTAAGTCTGGGCCAATGGCACCTGGGAACAGACGCACATGGGGAAGGAATACCTCAATACAATAGCGATCTCCGGCTACATACCCTCTGTCGAAAACGTGGAGCTCAGTTCGCCCGTTCAGCATAATGCCTCCTCAGACAAGAATTCCAGGACCACCGTTATGGTGTCTTTCCTTGATGTTACTGGGATAAAACCGGCTCCCGACTTCTCTCCAAATCAAAACGCGTTGAGAATCGCTTCTGGTACTGAACTAACTCTCATCCGTAGAGAGGACACGACTCCATTGATCAGTTGTCCGGTTGTTGTGCTCTCTGCACCACTGTAAACGGTGGCGTCGGTGGCCAACTTTCAACGGGAGGCAGCGTTGAGGACGGCGGGCGAATACGCCCCCTTTGTGAAGGCGTCTGGCCACAGTAAACCGCGACACTTGTCGCCCCGTTGCTGAGCAGTGGCGCTTGCTGACTGCTGTCGGCCTCTTTTCGCCTGCAGGACGATATATCGGTCATCCTCTGCAGATGTCGTCCTCAGGCGGCCACCACCAACCTTTCTAATAGCTGTATCTGTGGTTTGGAACGCTTTCCAAGCGTGCGAAACTACACTATTGTTGATTCCGAACTCTGAAGCTATACTGGTGACAGTACGCCTCTCCTCCAGCTTTCCTATCATTCTTCCACGTGTGAAGTCGACATGTTCCAAGCGCGCCGACATCACGCGTTTTGTGTACCCTCACGTCGTCTCTGAAGTTTCGTTCTTGATATTTGCATATGCATGACGTTTCTACTGACTTACATGTTCATTGTACTGATCTCCAGACCTCCTTTTTTGCAAGTTCATGGCTATCTGCTAAATTTTTACATTGTTGCTTAAGTTTTGCACACTAGTGCAAGTCGAAATTCTATCGTATTTAAAATTTATCTATATGAAGAGCATTATATCTATATCTATGATTGATTCAAAGCAAAGTTAAGTTTAATATTTATTTACACTATATACTGTTAATCAATTAATAAATCTACATATTAAAATTCTACGAATCAAAGGATATGGCTTAATACGCCATTCCCGTCTGCGTATTTCTATTTCCTCCCTAAGAAATGCAACTCGGGACTAATTTGGCGATTTACGAGATCTTGCCGAAATTCTGATGAAGTTTAGTTAGCACATGCACAGAGAGGGGCGAACTGTCATCGTGATGTTTTGTATTTTGTGAAGTCAGGGTTTATGCATATGTCAAATATAATTACTGAAGCAGCAAACTTCATGTGTGATTAGTGGTTGTATTAAATAAAGAAAAGTGGAGGCTAATTTTTCAACAAAGTGTACTTATGCTGCTTTATGTCTCGGCTTTGATTACGTGTCCAGCTATTGGCAGTTACTAGCGCTGCATATGCTCAGCATGACAGCAAAGCTAAAATATGAAGTATACAACAAAAAAAAGCCTTTAATCTGAGTTTATAGGATAATGTAGGTGGTATCACTTTTCTTCGGCTTACGGAATGCTGCAGTTGTACTTACGTTGTTTCAGCACCAGTGTTATTACAGCACTGTTGTTAATTTGTGAGACTTAGTAAGCCATGATATTTAATAGTGAGCATTCTTGGTTGAAAGGGAACAATAAAATAATAATCATTCTTTGTAATTTAATAATGACTGTTCTTAGTTTAGCTTACATAGTTCAGTATTAATAATTCTGTAGCTATAATATGTATTGTATGTGTTTAACTATTTAATAGTTCTGTTAAGATATATATTGTTTCTTATTAATTATCAAGTGGATCAATAAAAATTTAGGGTTTTCTTTCGCAAAGCACCCGGTAAATGTAAACAACGCCAACAATGGCGATAATAGTTCAAATCTGGTAACCCGATTTTCATAATTTTGGAAGCACTTTGAAATTATGCAATGGGGATATTAATTATAAAAGTAGCTTTTTTTATTTTATGCTTTCGTAATTTCCTTAGAAATTGCACTGTTAAAAACAGGAATATTTTAGAATTTTATAATATTGAAAGATATTCAAAGACAGATCTGACTTTTACTAATTTTTTCATTAAATAGATAACTTTGTCAAGAAAGGGGTTCATTATTACAAAGATCTCATTATTAGATGATTATTTCACTTCCGTTAAGCTTAATATATTGTTTTCCGGGCTAATTTTAATTTAATACAAACTTATTTTTGTATATCACGTTTAACCGTTTAATTTTAGGTCCATGTGCTTAATATATTGTTTTCTCTGCTAACTTGAATTTATATCATTTATTATTTAACTTATTTTGATTATATGCACTAAATATCACGTTTGCGCGGCTTCTTCCTTGTGGTTAACAATCGCGCGTCGCTCATCGTCGACGTCGATCAACCGTTGGTGAGCTTGGCGAGTAAAACTGCAACGGCGCCAACGGGTTCTTTGCCGAAGTGCCAACGGTTGCTTTGCGGAAGTGCTTCCAAAATTTATTTCAATTTAACAGTTTTTAACTCATTTCATATTCTGTTCCTTAGTGTGTGACATATGCATATATATCTAATTTATGGCATGTGTGTGTGCGTATCTTTTGATGTCGAGTCAAAATAGAGGCACAATCATTAATGTATTTTATATTCCAATCCTCTACGAAAGCATGTGCAGAACCTATTTATTCAGGCTGTTTAACATTCTCATTCTGCGCATATCCCACAGAAATTAAAAAAATTATGCTCCACGTTCCATCGATTTGATTTAATGTCTGCTTGACAAGTTTTTTGCCTGGTGCTAAGCAGCATTTGCTAAACATCGAAAGGTTGTTCAGACCATGAACATCCTTTAAAAAGAAACTGTTGGTACAATTTTTTATATCCTGTATAGCATGACTTAATAATACTAAATATATATACTGACTGCTGTTAGAGATATAGTACAAAGTTAGAGATCTTGAATTTGTAATTCCGGATTTGGGATTTTGCTTCATATTAGATCTCAAGTTTAAATCTAGTAGTGATTAATGAAATAACAAAGTTTGTATGACCTAAAGGGATTTGAAATTTACAAAAAATAAAGGTTCAGTATTTATTTGTTTGCTTTGTTAAACATTTATTTCAATGTAAATTGTTTAATGTTTCATTTTTTGTGCTAACACTTTCTCTTTAATTCCATAGGTAGACAGAAATTCTTATTCAGTAGCAAAGTTCCATTGTTTGAGTTCTGTAACTGATTCCCTACGACGAATGTTTAAAAGATAATCGGTGTAACATCTACTTTAATATACAGATTTAATACTTGTCCAAGGAACTAGCTTAAATTTGTATCTGATAATCCATTTAATACAGTCGTACTTCTGTTTCACTGTATGATTAATTCTATTAACTTTAAATCCATTCTGTAGAATAATGCACATTTAGCACATCTCCTAAAACAAAATTGATTTGGATATAATGGCAACTTTCTCATACTAAAGGTAAATATGTTACGTTATTGCATTATAACATTTATGACATGATATTATGTGTATTCTTATAAACTTATCAAAAAATAATTATAAAACCTTATATTCTCCATACCTAATATATTTTTTGAGATAATATTTTTCAAGGACGTTCTTTTCCAAGCACTGCAATTAATAACGTAATAACGCAATAATTAATAATGCGACACCGCAGTTAATGCAATTAACACCGTAAATTTTCTTCACGATAAATTTTATGAAACAGTTATAGACGCTTCTTCATACGCATTTTCACTCATCCGAGGTAATCCATGTTATCTGGGATAGTCGGGATTTTACTCTTTTAACGGAAACGTGATTAAACTAAACTTAATTATTGCAAAACGTATATAAAATATTAAAAGACAATAACGCGAGTTAATTAATTCAGATTCAAACAATTTTGTCGCTTATGGTAATTTTCTCCTTGCAATACATAATTTAGCATACCTGTAAGTTATTCACCAAGATCAATATTTCTTTCGCATCAGCAGAGTCTCGGTCCTGTTCTTATGACGGAAGTATTTAAGTTATTTTCATAGAATAAGAATCAAAATTTTTTCCAAATACGTACAGCGCATCATACATTAATCTATTGAAAGATTAAATATATAAGAAATTAAATTTATAATTGCACATAGTCCCTTAAAGAATACAGCACATGAGTGTTTACTGAAGAAAAGGAAGCCCTTGTGCAGTGGCGTAGTGAACTTAACTAACGCCCGGAACACGATATCTTTTTGTGCCCTTTCCCCGAAAAACGTATACTAACGTAATACACTCATGCTAAAAAAATAAGCAACAAAAACTAAAAAAAAAGGTGAGAATGTAAAAAGGGGAATTCAAAAATACAATTTATATATGAAGTAGAGGTTGCATTGCCGAATGCAAATAGGCACCCAAAATTAGCATAAAACGCGATCCCGTTATCCCACCACACCACCCTCCCTTAAAAAAGGGCATGATAGACCTATGCATCAGTTCGCAAGTGAGCTGAGCTATATTTTCCTGTTGGAGCTTAATAGCTGTAGTGAGCTCTGACGTATGTACTGATGGTGGTTTACGAGTGTTTTCAAGTGCTGGCTTAGCCGCATGCACTGCCCTAACCTCTGCTGTTGTAAAGTCACTACTAGCATGGCTCTTAACCCACATGTCCTCCTCAATAATAGCATGCTGTTTAGCAGCTGTAAATGTTTTATGATTCTGCGGTAACAGTAATCGTCTCAAATGAAGTTGCAAACCTTCAATAAAAACAGACAGTAATAAATCCTACCTTTGAGCTTCAGCAGCAGAGTCACTATTTTTTCCTATAGATACAGTTTTGTACGAAAATGCTTCTATACGGGCAGCAAACTGCCTTACTGTTTCATGTGGCTTCTGAAAAGCCTGGATAAGAGCACGTATGTTAGAGTGCAAGTTATGCACAGAAGTAAATCATTCCTTTAAGGCATTTACAATATATTCGAGACTGATTTCTCTTTTCAACCTAGGGTTGTTTCTTCTGAAATCAGCAGCCTCACCTGCAACCTTGACTCTAATTATAGTCAGTTTGTCTTTATCTGACCAGCCGGCATGAGTGGCTATTAGGTCTATCCTATCCAAGAAGTCACTTAAACTGACACCACTGTCTGCGCCTGTAAAAACAGGAACAGATTCCAAAGGATCTGACCCAAAAACTGACATACCATGGACTTCTCGATCCTCCTCCATACTGAAAAAACCACTACTAGCAGGAGCTTATCTTTCTAAGCATACTGAACTATATGTTACCCACAACAATGCAATCACTAAGATAAAAGAAATATCATATTCTGTGACTTTTAGGTGAGTACCAACACTATTAATACACTATTATTAACACAGAAATAACAATAGTACTTTAAACTATTCAGGTAATCCACTGTGTAAGTGTTTGTGTTGGAAACATTAGAATCCATAAGTTTGTGTCACAAAATACACATCTGTTATACAATGAATTTCGTGTAAACAGTAATCAAATTGTGTAACACATAGATATTAACACAGAATAACAACAGTACTTTTGAGATTAACCATTCAGGTAATCTACTGTGTAAATGTTTGTGTTGAAAACATTAAAGTCCATAAGATTGTGTTACAAAAGTACACATCTGTTATACACCCTCATAAGAAAATAAAATGTAAATGTGTACTTTACAAAATACCACCACTGCGTAGACCTGTTACTGTAACCGTTTAACTGATTGGGTTTTAGTATCAAGTCTAGACAAGTAGAAGAAAAATAGCAATATTGAAACTAAACATAAAATCACCAGCATCAAGTTTAACACGCGAAAGAAACGTTAATAGTGCCCCTTAAATATTGCTCAAAAACACAGCACCAAAATGTGCCTGTAAAACTTCGATGCTTCGAATTTTCACGGCACCAAATTGTTAGGTGCCAACTGGTTGGAGTTGACTAACCTAAACAAATTTAACCATTGCGTTGTGTTAATTAAAAACGTTAGTGCATACAACCCGATGAACCTTGATATTAGTGAAACAATGTAGTGCTAACATATTTTAAAGGAAACACATAAATCAGTAACACTAAAAAAACTATGTAGTTTATTATAATTTTTCTTTAAACATATCCAAATTTTTTAGTACTAAACCCTTCCCGGCCTCCGGAAGTAAATATACACATGTGTTTTCAACAAATTTTTATTATGTTCTAATTAAACCACGTGAAATTTCTATAACAATTAATTAAGAAATAACCATTTCATTGAGTTGGAATTAATAAAAATTCGTGACCACTATTTCAAACATTAATATTGGGTTTCACAATTCTGCAATTTTAAAATAACAACTTAAAACTTCAAAAAATATTAGTTGAGCATAACTATTTCATTGAGTAAAAAAAATAATATAAATTGCCTAACAACTATTTCCTTTAACAATTTTAAGGTTCTTACACCTTATTAATCCAAGAAAATACAAAATTCCTATAAATTCAGAACATAGTTAAATATTTATCGCATTGCACAAAAAATAAAAGGAAAACTACTATCATGTTCAACTAACTGACCTATACCAAAACCACTCTTTTAAGAAAAATTTAGAGTATTAAAACTGGAGCTATTTTAAGACAGTTAGCAGTGTTACTTTAATCTCTGCAAAGGCAGTAAGATCATCAAAAGACACTAAAATTTTAATTCCTCAACATCTCAAATCCTTTAAAGCCAACATTTAAATTTTAAGATAATTACATTTTGAAAATCATTGAATCCTTGCTATTTTAGGAGATAGTTAAAACCTGTAATTTTAAGCAAAATTTTCTTAAGAACTAAAGAGTACAGAAAAATAAATCTTACCTGAAGATTCCTAAACCGGAACTTTGTAGGAAAGCAAATGATGTTGAAGAAAGTTCAGCAGCATGACTTCGGCCATATGTAGGAAGGACGAACATGGCGACATGCCTGGAAGAATCGAAGGTCAGGTCCACTCTCATCGGTGATTAGCAGGATGGACATCTTCACACCAGACATCTAGAACTTCATCCGGCAGGACGGAAGCCGCACAGCAGGATGGAACAAGAAAACAGGAGTAGCAAACATCTAGATCCGGGAACTGCAACAGTTAACTGGAAGCCGTAATCAGGAGAATTTCTTAGAAATCGCTTTTTTTCTTAAATTGATGGGGCAGTCTGTGCCCGTAGGAAATCCTGAATTTTAAATGGGATTTGGAAGTAAATTTTAATTATCTCATAATGAAGGTTTTTCTCTCGAGGAGCAAATAATTTAGAACTTTAGCCCATCATTACGATAAAGGCGAAAGGAGCCATAAGCCCCAGCAACGAAGAAGACTCATCGAAGCTGCACAAAAAAACTCGTGCTGAGAGCACGCGTGGCAGTAACAACGTCAAATTAGCCGAAGAAAAGCGAGAATGACACCTGCACCGGCTATTTGCCAAGTTAGAAAACCAGATATCGCCAATCCCCGCTAAAACTGGTGAAAAAATCCAGAACTTCACACCCCGAACAAACCCTTGCAAAATCTTCCAAATTCCGAGGGGTTGAACTAAAACACAAATTCAAATCTCGCCAAGCACGCCAAAGGAAAAAGCGAAGAATCCAACGCAAGCGTGAGAAAAACTTGCAAACCCAACCCCGACCGGAAATTCTCAACAACAAAGGCTTAGAATCCAACTACAAGTGCGACCTTTTTTCAATCCTTCCCCCCCCCAAGACAAATTCCCCGCAAAGTGCAAAAATGTTGTTAAATAATTAACTGTAACTTAAAAACTGTTTAAGCTAGAAGCTTGAAAGTGATTTTAAATGAAAAGGCTAATTTTTCTGCATCCAGTGATATAAATTAATAGAGGATCAACTAAAGTTAAGTAATTTTAAATCAAGTTTATTACGTAGAAAAGCACCTAATTCCATTGTGTGTGTTCAACGCGTTTACGAGTAACCAGTGGAAGAAACGTACAAATCTAAAGTACCAAAAACTCCTAATTAAAATTAAACTAAAGCAAATATAAATACAGCATATTAAATAAAACAGCGTTGTGCAGCATAAATTTAGAATAATAATAAAAATTAAATCTTAAGTCAAACTTAAATAATTAAGTGAATTTGCTACACAACACGTGTGATGGTAAGCGGTACTTCCGAATGTGATGTTCACGTTTAATTTTCCTTCGATTTCGACCTTCTCGCCTGACACAGTTTGGAGGGTAACGCAGGGCGGCGTCCAGATGAGTTTGTTTTTCAATTGTTCAGCGACATCTTTTCGAATGATGGTAATATTGGCTCCTGTATCTATGGTTATATTACAAGGAACTCCATTGATGTATCCCATGATGAAAAGTCCGTTACTGCCGCCACTCACTTGAGAAATCCGAAGCGCTTTAAACTGGAGCTTTTCATTATCTGGTAACCTCCGCCCCGCGCGATGGCCAGTAATTAGTTTCCCTCCTTCTTGATAGGCGCGGTCTTATCATTCATGCTCTGGGATGTTCTGCAGCTTCTTCGAACGTGCCTTCAGCACCGCAGTTCCAGCACTTTACGGTCGGTGACTTGTAGCCAATATTCCGCGTTAAGGCATTCACATTTCTGGTTAAATCGTCTAGGCGAGCAGTCATTTGATCCGCTGGTTCTTGTATGTGAGCGGTTGTGATTGGGTGGCGGTCTCTACGAGTGGCTTGCTGTGCTGCCTCGAATTTCATGGCGTACACTAGAGCGCTTTTCAAGTCTTTGACATCTGCCATTCGCAGTGCTTTCTGTATTTCAGGATCCCGGATGCCGTCGATAAAGCACTGCAGGGAGAGGATTTCTTTTGTTTCTCTCGGGCAATCCATAAAGGCGAGATGGGACAGCCTTTTAACATCCGTCGCGAGCTCTTGGAGTGTTTCGATGGGCTTATGTTAACGGGACTTTAATTGAAACTCTGTAGCTCCAACGCGCCGAATAAAGCTTCGAAATCCAGCCTTTGGTTTTCGGGAAGAGTCTGTAGAATATTCGCTGTTTCTGCTCTCAGAGAAGTGGCAAGATGGCAGGCCTTAGCTTGGGAATTCCATTCATTCGCATCCGCAACTATAGAAAATTGTATCCTGTACACTTGCCAGGAGGTCTTCCCATCATACGTAGATTGCTTCAGTGAGGGACGAGCAAGCATGGATAAGAACTGAAAACTATCATGGTCGCTCGCTGCTGTCGCTACGAATTTCTTTAAATTATCAACTTCTTTAGCAACTTCAGAAAAATTTGTCATCAATTTGCTGTTCCACTGCAGAAACTCTCTGTTCTATTTGTTCCATGGCAGAAACTCTCTGTTCTATTTGTTCCACGGCAGAATCTCTCTCTTCTATTTGTTCCTTGACAGAAGAAACTTTATTTTCAACCGCGTCTATTCTGACTTTCATAGCCTCAAATTTATTTTCTATTATGCAAGTAATTTCCTTTTTCATTTCTTCTTGACCTGCTTTAAGGGCTCTCTTCTCTTCTCTAACGGAAACTTGACCAGCTTCCATCTTTTCTTGAACAGCTTTCATCTCCTCTTTAGCGGAATCTTGGCCAGCTTTAATCTCTTCTTGGAATGTAGCAAAAACAGTGACGAATTGCTCTAGTGAATGGCACTAAAAATCTCAATTCCTGACACCAAAAATTGTTGCGTGCGTACGGGTTCGTAATGGATTGCATGCAGCAATCGTTAAAAAAGTTAACAAAATTTATTCTTTTCACAAGAAATAAAACAAAATAGTGAAATATTTCCTCAGAGATATTCGTACAATATCACAGTATCTCAAACGTTAAACAGAATTCAATTCAAAACAGATAAAGTTAATCTAATCTCACTGCGAATTCACTACAATCAATCAGCATTAAGTAATCAAAGAGTTCACTTAAAACAGCTGCAACTGAGATGAGGTGTTTTAATTCGACTTTTGTAAACTTTTTAATTATTTGCTAGAACGTTTTGGTAAAACCTCGATTTTTCTTGATATTTGTTGATAACAACAGTAATTACGAGTTATTTTTATTTATTAACTATTAAATGAACGCGCTGCTTCATGTTTACTTTTCCGACGTACCTTTCTCTTCAAAAATCGTCTACGTTGCATGGGAAAATAAAGCAATTTTAATTACAATTCTAAATAAATAGCTAAGTAAATACAAATCCGTAACAATATTGTTATAAAGAAGAAAGTTTCTAATTTTCTGAGAAAATAGAATTATTAAAATTCTGAAGAATAAAATATATTTTACACAAAATATAGTTTACACATACCTGTTGATTCAGATAATTTTGTGCAAAATTTTCTATAGCATAAAGAAGATAAAGTTGTACACATTAGATTAAAATAAATTGCAACAAAAAGTACATTAAAAAATAACAGCTATAAACTTAAAGTAATATCACTATAACATGCCACTTGTCAGGTTTTCCTTTTACATATAAGAATAAGTTTAAATATAATTATAGTTTCATTCTAGTTATACTTTATTGAAATCTTAAGAAGCGTTTTAACTAAGATTCTTAAAATGCATATCATTTTATATCGTCATTTACTAATTGCGGTAAAACACATGAAAACTGAAATGTCTTTGTAAAAGACTTAATGAATGAAGTTTATATTTATAACACTTTGATACTTTGAGTGATATACTGCTGTTCAGCAGATATGACATTTCCATATTTTTAACACACTTCTAACAAACTATGAAAATACTGTTACCGAATGGTGAGTATTGTTTATTCTGTAACAATTCTCCTGGTAACATTTTTTTTGTTATAATTTCCTTCTGTTTTAAAGCTTTATTCCAATCACAAAAAGCTACACATTATAAATTTTAAGCATACAACGCAGAAAACATGTTTTTCACCATCTGGCAGTCTGCATTAAATCTGTTACTGTAGTATCAAAAATGCAGATTGCTTACAGAAAAATATAGCATACAATATTTTAGGTAATTTTAAGATACTTACATTGATTGCATATTGCTCACTGTTATAAAAATATTTCGGGGTAATACCTTCAAAGCAGGTATTCTCAATCAGAAACAGAGATAATAAATTCTCTTCAATATTAAACTTAAATTTTAATACTGTTATGTGTTTGTTCTTGTTTCCTTCCTTAGTGAATGTTTATTATTGCATTTATGAACTGGTAATAATTTTAACTTAATTTTTTTAACAGTCAGATATTTTCTGCTTTAATTGTTAATAATACCCGCGTGAAATCCCAGCCATTACTTATTATATGCTCCTATTCCTGGTCCTCCTGCTATACAAAAATGATTATTTTTAATTTTAGCAGCACTTCAAGTCTATCCATTTACTTTTAGAAGTACAGTACGTTTAGCCCAAAGCTACTGAATTCAAAATCGTGGCAATCTCTTCGCATGCTTCTTTCTGTTCATTGGCATATGATTTTCCCAATTCATAGGTTACTAATTCTTTATAACTAACATTGACACTTGATTTTTCCAATTCACCGGTTACTAATTCATCATAAATTTCCAAAGAAGTTACTAGAATTTCCAACTGTTTCAGGGAAAAATCTGTGGATCGCTGCATTTTTCTATCGCTTTATTTGTTAAAATGAAAACAAGTTTTCGTAATGTTTTCTTTACGTTTACACTTCCCTGAGAGAAATCATGGGAAAGGAAAATTTTTTGTTTACATCGAATCTCATTGGATATTTGATGTAGTTCATCGAATAGCTTCTCCTGTCATGAAAGCTAACCGGTTTTCGGTTGCTATTTTGATGACATCAGTTGCCAGAGCGGTAAAGCGTTGTAGTTGGATTTGATTTACCAGGCGATAGTAGGAACGGCTTTTGCTAGCCAAACTTTACATATTGTCAGAGCGTTGCAATTGGATTCACCCCTAAAACATACAATAACATGGGAAAAAATTATCCAATATCAGCATCGACACACAAAGTAACAATTTCTTTCACAAAAATACTCCTAATTTGTGGCTCCACAATAGAACTTTTTGCACAGATACTGCTGCAATGTAATCTCAGTATTCAGCTTCTTGGAGCACTTCACGCTGGCCACGCATAACTGCAGCGTTCTTGGGCCAAACTTGTCAGAAGAAAGTTTTTATACTTTCGGTATAAGAAGTGCGCAGGGGTACGGCACAGCAAGCATGGATACTGCATGCAAATGTTAAAATATAAATATACTCGTCTGAAAGCAAATTTCCCCACCAGCTATAAATTTCGGCGTTATAACGGGAAATTCCTGATATATTGATTTGGTGTAGGCTTGAATGTCACTCTAGTACATTCAAGCGTACTAGAGAAGCAACGAATTGCGAATACATTTTCTTTGTGATTGGAATTTCTGTTCTGTAGATCTTGGTCAAGTACAACGGCTATGCTGCTGTTCCAAAAAAAGAAGGAAAGAATATAGTAGACTCTAATTACAAATATTTCCTGCATGCTCGAAACTGAGACATGTGTCAAAACTCTAAAAAGAGAATTCCAAATCTTTCATTTAAATTCAAATTTATTAATGTTTATATCTGAAACTTAAACGAAAGCTACGACTCAAAGAAAACTTCCTGGAATACAGATAACGTTGCCACACAGGAAAAGTTAATCATTAAATGTCTTAAAAATTATTTTTCGTTTCCAAGAGTGACGTCAGTGACGTAGTTAGGGTTTCCAGCGCCAGTTGACTACTGAAGAATTTGCGCCCCTTTCTGTGTGCCAAGAATGGAAAATATTTCATTAAAAATTTCGTAACATCAATTTTGCGCCTCTTGGATACTTCGCGCGGGGATAAATGTCCTCCTTGCCCCACCGTAGCTACGCCACTGAGTGACGTCATATTTCATGGAGCTCGTAGTAATTTTTTCGTTATAGTCTGAGTTCAGTGCCTCATATTGAGTGCCCCATATGGCTCAGGGAACTTATTGTTATCATCGGACGGCTTCGACTCGAGGCCGAAACGAACTTTGAAACAAATAGACAATCACTAATTTTTAAAACGATTTGAGTAATTTGTGATTTAGAAAGATTAACAATGAAAATTTGGGACATACGAGCAGTATAACTGTAGACAAGAAGTGCGATGAGCTGGTGAAAGTCTTTAGTGCCTTCGAATTGCTTATGAAAATGTTTTGTAGCGCCACCTGTATGCCTATAACAAGGAGTATAATGACTACCGTGGCCTATTCGAATGAGCATGACAACGAAAAGCTACTTTTTTTCGCCGCGCGGACGAGAAGCCGTGTGGTGCTATAACTTTCTCTCGCATTTGTTTACTTGCGACGAAGTGCGTACGTGTGCGTTGGAGGTGTGATATATCGTCCTTACTGTATCTTTTAGGTAATTTCTTGCTAATTATCAATATTGTACGGCTCAATAATTGTAACTAAGTTCCGTGAACCCAAAAGGGATATTTTGTTTTCGTCTATTCGAAATTTACAATGCTTTCATAATGGAATGGAGCAGTGAAACTACGCAAGGGCCAGAACAATTGTTCAGTCCGCCCTTGTCGCCAGAATTTCTTCTAAAAGCATGCCATGAAAGAGGTATTAAAAATTACGTAATTTTTATAAGAGGCATAGAAAAGAGTTTGAACGTGAATAACCCAAAAGGATTGAAAACTGAAATTGAGGGGAAAGTCCCGTTGATGAAACATATAGATTTTATTAAGCGTATAAGAGATGGTAGACTTCTTATTTGCACCTCGTCAGCTGAATGTGCTTGGCAAGTACAGAGCATAACAGAGTTGCCGAGCGCCAAAGTCTCTACGGCGCTCGCAATGAACGATCTAACAAGTAAATTTCTTCTATCAGATATACCGGTGGACGTCGAATTATCAGAGTTAGCCAAAGAACTCAGCTGTAATAATGATATAGATGTAATAAGCTTACGGAGATTTATGATAAAAGGGTCCGACAAAAACAAAAGGCCCTCTGAGAGAGTGTTGGTCACAATTGTCGGTCACAACATCCCAGAATTTATAAAAATTTGGCTGACCAGACAAAGAGTAACACGATTCTATGATAACCCGAGACAATGTTCACAATGCCTGAAATTTGGACATGGAATTAAAACCTGTAGAGGCCAAACTAAGTGTTGCAGATGTGGTGATAACCACAAAAAACAAGAGTGTCAAAGCCAGGTAGTCAAGTGTGTTCTATGTAACAACGATCACGAAGCCACCTCAAAAGATTGTCCGAAGTATAAAGAAGAGAGCAAAATCCTTAAATACAGTGCAGACTTTCCTATCCCTATCGCAGAAGCAAGAAGAATTATTGGAAACAAACGAACCTATGCAAAAGCGGCTGAAACCCAGCCGTCAAGTTTGGCAAAGGAGGAAATCCTGAAGGTGGTAACGCCATTAATAGCTACTCTTCAAGGCACCTTTGAAGCCATCTTAAAACAACAAGAGGCAAACTTTGAAAGAATTTTGCTAGAACATGCTAAAGTATATGAAACAACGATTGGAAAAATGCACGAAAAGTTTGATGCTAAGCTAAGTGAACTGTCAGAATTAATCAAAGACAAGCAGAGTGCTAAACGTGCCCTTGAATTAGATAGTGCAGAGGACTTAGACACGTCAAGCATAGCAACAGATTCTGCAAGAAGCAAGGGAGCGAAATCCTTAACTAAAATTCACCCAGCAGTCCTAGAGGCTTGCTATCAGAGCAAGCATGACTTGACTAAGCTTAAGAAAACTGGAAAAGGTTAGCGGGAAAGCTTAACATTTCCACTTCTTTTTTCTTTTCAGCAATGTTATTTTCTCTTTCCGTTTCGCATATTTGTCTCTCATCCAGCTAGATGGGGCCGATTATTTGCTCTTGGAATGCAAGGAGCATTCGCAATAAGAGAGATTTTATTGTTCACAGGAAAGAGCTTCGCTGTGATATTTTAGTTATCCAGGAGACCTGGCTTTCTAACCAAGATGTTTTTTGTTTACCAAACAAGATTATCTACCGGAAAGATAGAAATAGCTCCCACCAAAGCGGTGGCCTCATAACTGCTATCAGGGAAGACTGGGCCAGTTTACTGGTGCAGAATAATAGCTACGAAATTGCAGGGGGGGAAATAATGAGAGTTGACATCACTGCAAACGGCTTCGGTTTATCAATTTTAAATGTCTATCTCCCTAATGGCCAATTCTGTGAGCAAAACTGGGACAGAGTGCTGGCTACATTACCAGAGAGATATTTAAATTTAGGCGACTTTAACAGTCATAACCATACATGGCGCTCGAACAAACTATATACAGGAGGTAAAGCTTTGCTGCGATGGTTTAATAATAACAACCTTTGCATACTTAACAACGGGAGTCCTACACATGTGAGTCCGGGTGGAGCGGAATCCTGTATTGATCTTGCTCTATGTCCAGCTGACCTGTATGGTTCAACGAACTGGAATACTATTAAGGACCCATTTAGCAGTGATCACTACCCAGTTAAGATCTTTGTGGATAATTATGGCTTCGTTGCGGGCAATAAGAAGATCTCCAAATTTTGCAATTGAAAGAACTATAGCTCAGATAGTAGGATCGATATGAGCTCCCTGCTCCCAGAGGAAAGGAATTTAAAGAACATATATAATATCCTGAGCAGAGCAAAAATAGGAACACGACTAAGGTGGTTAAACAACGTGGTAACTGCCCATGGTGGGACGCTGAATGCAACTTTATTTTGGGACAAAAACGCAAATATCTCAGATTAGCCAGAAATTACTTCTCTAAGAAATTTTGGATCCCTTATAAGAGGTGGAATGCTAACTTAAAAAGAGCCATAAAAGCCAAAAAGAGGCAGCATTGGGAAACTGTATGCAATCATGCTAGCAAGGATGGAAATATCTTCAGGATACTAAGGAAACCCCGCAAAGACGATATTCCATATCAGTTGTCGCACAATATTCTAAATCGGTCGGGAAATCGTGTTTGGATCCCTGAAGAGCAATGCGACATGTTTGCTAAACACTACGCTAAAACCTCTAACTGCAAACACCTGCCCTTGGATTTAAGCGAGGACGACTACAGCAGCTTCAATAGACCATTCTCCAGAGCTGAATTTGAGAAAACCATTAAGAGCCTCAAAAATTCTACCCCAGGACAAGACGGACTCACAAGAACTGCCATAACATCTTTAGATGAAGACTGCAAATGCATCCTACTGGAAGCTTGTAATAACTCATGGTACTCGGGACAGATTCCTAAAAAGTGGAAAGAGGCAGTGGTAATCCCTTTTTTAAAACCTGGAAGGGACAGCTCTGAGATTTCTAGCTACAGACCAATTTCTTTGACACAAACCTTGGCCAAGGTAATGGAAAAAATGGTGCTAAACAGGCTGCTCCCGAGAATTCAGGAGAGCGGGAAGCTGTCAGAGCAACATTATGGGTTTCTTCCCAATAGAAGTTGCATGGTCTTGCTCAACAAAATCTACAGCAGCATCTTGCATCATAGGAAACAACGTAAAGTTATTCAACTAGTTGCGCTTGACCTTAAAGCCGCCTTTGACTCGGTTTGGATCGACGGTCTGCTTTATAAAATTATGCAGTTTGGAGTCAAGGGGAATAGCATACTTTGGATTAAAAATTTTTTAAATCAGAGAACCATAAGAGTTAAGTGGAGAGGAGTCTTGTCGGAAAGCCACGAGATGGCGCACGGGGTCCCGCAGGGATGTATTTTATCGCCAATATTTTTCACCATCTTTATGCATGACATCTACGACCTCATCCCACCTGATGTTGAATGTTTTGTGTATGCAGACGATATATTTTTCTACTGTGCAGACAGCTCTCATCGCAAGGTTCTTAGTAAACTGCAACGGGCCCTAGTCAAGGTGCAATTCTGGGCTAATGAATGGAATTTAAGCATATCGCCAGAGAAAAGTAAATCTATCTACTTTGGAGGAAGGAAGGGAAAAGAACCGGATTCTTTGAAGCTGAAAGGAATCAATATCCCAATGGAAAATGAGTTTAAAATCCTAGGTCTGTGGTTTGACCATAAGCTAAGCTGGAATACTCATGTTAGAAATACGATCCCCGAACTGGAAAGGATGCTTAACGCATTTAAGTGTGTAGCCAGCCCAAAGTGGAGCGCCAGGAAAACTGAGCTAATCAAAATTGCAAATGCGACCATAAGAGGAAAAATTGAGTATGGTAGCTGCCTTCTCATGTCTACATCGAATACCAATATAAGGAAACTAAGCACACTCTATAATCATGCCTTAAGACTTGCTATGGGAGCCCCGATCAGCACTCCTTTACCTCTTCTCTACGTGGAAGCTGGAGAATTCACATTAAAGACTAGGATGCGGATTACTGCTACAAAATTCCTAATAAAAAATATAGCTCTCTCCAAGGCATCTCCGATAGCAGCGAACCTGAAAACGTGTTTACAAAACTGCAAATACAAGTGGAGCAGACTGCGAAAACCCATCAGTCAATTTATCAAAGACGAGCTCTCCAAACTTAACCTAGATATTAACAGCATTATTTGTTTCACCAATGAGCAGAACTTCTCAGAAGAAGTTAATTTCAGAATAAAAATAAACGAGTACGAGTTCCAGAGTAAACGTATTCCAGAGAGGGAGGTGCAACAGAACTCAAGTCTCGTAATCGATGATTATGTAAAAAGAGGTTACAAGGTATTTGCGACAGATGCTTCCAAATCCAGCACCGGAGTCGGTATCGCAGCAGTAGGCATGGAAGCGGTGATTGTTAACCAGTGTATTGACAGCAGGAACTCTATCTTCACTGCCGAGGCCTGGGCTCTCTGGAAGCTCTTGGAGAAACTAAATACAAGTGACAGAATCATTATCCTCACGGATAGCATGTCAGTGGTTAAAGCTATAGACTGTGCTCATGGGAAGTCCAATTCTCTAATATTAAAGTTGTATGAGGCTATAAAAGCTTTCCACTCACTCGATATCGTCTGGGTTCCCGGCCATAAAGGCGTAGCACTAAACGAATACGCAGACAGGGTGGCAAAAGGAGAAATTGCCCAAAAGGAAAACAATCTTTCAGTAGAAGACGCGTGTAGTTTCCTCGCAAGGGCCATCAAAGCTGAACAAGTCAATAGTTGGCTTACCTCCAATATAGGGCGTAGATTTAGTTACTGCGACGTTTTTAAAGAGTGGAGCAAAGGACTGAATATCAGTAGGGCAATGGAGACTGCGATCAGCAGAGCGAGATTGCAGTTGCTAGACACAAAATTACTGCGTTACAGATACCGAAGATCAGACTCTCCCTACTGCGACAAATGTTTAGTGATTGACAGTACGGAACATGCTATTATTCACTGCAAAAAATACTAGGAAGCCAGACGTGCAATGTTAAAAAAAATGAAACTTGGAGATATAGATCTTTTGGCTGACTTGTTGGCTCACTGCAATAAGAATCCCTGGCGGTACCAAATCTTAGGAAACTTCATCATCAAATGTACACAGAATTCTTGACTTGAACTTACATCGCAAAATAAGAACTATTATAGGACTGACGTACTCTCTGGAGTGGAGAGAATGCGTCCTTACCCTTATTTATTCATTTATTTATTTTTCTTTGGAAGCAACATAGCGAATGCGTAGGAGCACAAGGCGCCAAAGGGAAGCCAAGCTTCACAAAGTGGAAGAAGAAGAAGAAGAAAAGCTACTTGATCAGACCATGGCTATGATCAGAACAAGGATATGTTTGTGAGAAGTAGGGTAGCATACTAGAAAGTGGTGTGTGTTTAAATTCATTTGTGATTATTAATAACTTGCGGATTTCCAGTATATATAAAATCTGATTCGTAGAGAGGCTCCTTAGAGGGGTAGATGTTTAATAAAACTGCAAGAATTACAGACAAAAATACATGTATAAGAGTAATGATGCTTTTACGTACGATATGCAATTACTTACTTATTCATTAAATTTAAGTGCAAAAAAAAAAATACGAATTGAAACTTTTTTATAAGGGATTGAACTGAATTGCGAAAGAAATTGTGCCAAAGCAAATAAGCAGAGAAATTTGCGTGACTTATTTAGCAGTGAATTTCCACGAAATAGCAATTTACAAATCAAATTGTAAATCAGTTTAACTAAAAAAGGAAAACATATAAAAGAAGATTAATCACATTTGCGTGACATAAGTACAATAATGAACTCATTTGCATGCTTAAAATTTAGCACACGAACGACCATGCTTGTGAGAAATAATACAAGTGCCATATGTTTATTGCAAAATATCTGCGTAGTTGTTTAAACTGAGTAATTATATATAATATATATGTATATACCCTTGGAGATGAGAAACCATGTGATCCTAATTATTTTTTGATGAAATAGACCTTGAGAAACATGGATAATGATGTCCGTAAAAGGCCGTGTGTTTGTGAAATATGCCACAAGCCGTTTACATGTAAAAAAACGTTAAAGAAGCATACAAATATTCACACAGGTGAGAAACTTTATACATGTGATGTATGTAGGAAGTCATTTATACGGAAAACTCATGTAAAGAGACATACGTATGTCCACACTGGTGACAGACCATTTACATGTCTTATTTGTACTAAGTCATTTACATTTTCTTTGAGATTAAAGGGACATATGCTAATCCACAGTAATGAAAAACCTGTTGAATGCATTTGTAATAAGTCATCTGTACTCCAAAGTAACTCAAAGATACATATGTATAATATCCATGCTGGTAAAAAACCACATGAATGTGATTTATGTATCAAGGCATTTGATGAGAAATGTAACTTAAACAAACATATGCGTATCCATACCAAGGAGGTGTTAATTGAATGTGATTTGTGTCGTAAAACATTTAAGCGCAAAAGTACTTTTAAGGAACATATGAATATTCATACTGGTGAGAAGATCTTTGAATGTGATTTGTGTCGTAAAACATTTAAGCGCAAAAGTACTTTTAAGGAACATATGAATATTCATACTGGTGAGAAGATCTTTGAATGTGATATATGTAAGAAATCATTTAAGCACAAAAGTACCTTTCAGAAACATATGAATATCCATACTGGTGAGAAGATCTTTGAATGTGATATATGTAAGAAATCATTTGTACACAAAAGTATCTTGATGAATCATATGCGAACCCATACTGGTGAGAAGCCTTTTGAATGTGATATATGTAGTAAGCCATTTACAAATAGAAGTATCTTAAGTGATCATATGCAAACCCATGCCGGTAAAAAATCACTTGAATGTCATATATGTAAAAAGACATTTTCACACAGAGGAAACTTAAACAGACACCACCGTGCCCATACTGGTGAAAAGCCACATAAGTGTGATATATGTAATAAGACATTTGCACAAAGATATAACTTAACTCAACATATGGGTATCCATACAGATGAGAAACCATTTAAATGTGACATATGTAATAAGTCATTTGCACAACAAAATCATTTAATTGCACATATGCGTTGTTATACTGGAGAGAAACCCTACACATGTCATATATGTTATAAATCATTTGCATTGAAATATATTTTAGATAAACATCTGCGCAACACACACGTGAAAAAATTGTATGAATAAAATGTATGGTTAGTTAGTGGAAGATATTTTTGTGCTTCTGGGAGAAGATGCCATAGCTGACATTTTCAAGATTCGAGAAACTAGAAGGTTCTCATGAACTGGTTTTAATTATTGCAAAGTACACTAGGACTATCTACTTATGAGAAGGAATGCCTTCATGGAGTCTTCTCTAAAGAAAATAGGCATGTATTAATGTTTTAGAAAATGATATCAAATATGTGGATATAACCACATTTATGGAATATACTCGCATTTGACATATATGCAATAAAATATTTTCATCAAGATTTTGATAATATAACAGTATATTTCCATACTTGAAAGTTATTTTTATCCAAAGCTTATTCTAGAGTAATGTACATACGTCGATGTAATTTTTATTCAAAGCTGATTCTGGAGACTGTAATAATCAATGAGGCCTTACCAGGTGACAAAATTTTGAATATACTGGGACATGAAATCCCTAGTGCCTGCCCTGCTTTTATCAAGCTCTTGAAAATTATGTAATAATATATCTGCGTATTTGAAAATATACATTTTTAGCTCAAGAAGGTTTTTAAGTCTAAAAACATGATTTCTGTTGTTTTATTTTTCATTCAAATTTGTTGCGGTTTGGCAAAATGTAAACTATTTATCTTTCAATTTTTTTTTTTTTAAACTGAATATGTCTGTTAGTGATAAACAAGCTGTTTCAAAGCTATAGATGAATAGTAATTTTTTTTTTTTTTTCCTTTTCAATCTGATTTAGTTAAATAGAAATGCATTCAATTCATGATATATCTAATTAAAAACATTAAATATTTTTATAGAATTAAGTTATATATTTTTCTCTTTAATACGTTGTTTCACAATTCATTTGAGTCTGAAAAAGGGAACAGCTTGAGTATAGGACCCCATTGGCGATTTTTTGGACTGGCGACCGAAAAATGTCGCCAAGCCATGAAAAAGCAGTTAAAATTGAAAACACAAGTTAGAAAGCACGTTTTAACGAGAAAAAAATTTTAGAATATATGTTTAAACAGCAAATTTGAAGGTACATAAGTAAGTGGGGGCATATTTTAAATAGTAATATTGAAAATACAAGTTTAGCCTTAGAAAAGCAGTTAAAATTGAAAATAGAAGTTAGAATGCACATTTTAACAAGAAAAATTTTAAACACAAATTTAGAATGTATATTTAAATAGTAATACTGAAAATAAATAAATAAGTGGAGGCATATTTTTAGCAGTCATACGGAAAATACAAATTTTAAGCTGTAAAACTGAAAATAGGAGTTCAGAATACATGTTTAAATTAAAAACATGAAAATAGGAGTTAAGAATGCATGTTTAAATTAAAAAGAAAGAAAAGTTTGAAAATACACAAGTACATGGAGGCATATTTCAAGCAGTAATATTGAAAATTCAAGTTTTAAGTTTTAAAACTGAAAACAGAAGTTCAGAATACATGTTTACATTAAAAATAAAGTAAAGAAATGGTGGAAATTTAGTAAAGTTTACAAAATCATGGTAAATTTACAAAGAAATCCTATACTCTGCCCAGTTTATGTCCCTTACAATTTCTAGAAATTTGTTGAATACATCAATATTTTGCTCCTTGCAATATTTAGTGAAAATACAGACGGGGTTGCCGAAATGCAGTATACTAGAATTCGCTGGGTTACCAGAAAAATCCCGTCTGAAAAGTGGACCAAGCTGAAAATCGCCAATGGGGTCCTATACTCAAGCTGTACCTGAAAAAGAAAGCTGTCCTATCATATTTAATCTACATGTTACTAATTAACAAACTAAACTATTTAAAAGCAATAGATGCAGTTCTTAAAAATATTTTATTTTTGCTTTTTAATTTGGTTGATTTAAATAAAAGTACATTTAATTCATGATATATCTATAATTAAAAACATTAAAAATCCAAATGGAATTGTATTATATATTTTTTCACTGTTCAAATATACAGGAGATACATAACATTCCTAAGTTAGTCTAAATATATAATGATTTAAAATCTTTTAAATTCACTATTCCACCTGGGCTATGGCTATTGATAATATCTACGGATAAACCATATTAATGTTTAAAAGAGTCCTTTTGGATGATCATTAAAATCAACCCTTTTCGCATTTTTTTAGGTGTTACTTTTAGTAAGTCAGTTGTACTCAAATCACCTTTATTTTTAAAAGTAAGTTATGGTGGCATATCTATCACTAATAGTGCATTACATGATTTTGGGTTGTACGATTTTTACATAAAAGATTTAAATGAATGTAAAATAGCCGCCCTTTTGGTACATATAATTTTTCATTCTTATTTATGTAGTACAAAATTTAGAAAGTTTGAGAAGCTCTGGTATAGGAAGTAAATATGGACTGCCTCATTATCATATTGAAGTTTTGAATAAATGATGATAATTATATGCTTAGAATACTGCATCTAAAGCTAAAATTGAATAAATGGTTTATTTCTTTATGCAAGAACTAAAGTAATAAATTATTTTTTACCCTTTTTTAATTTTTAAATTTTGTATATATGAGGCAATCATAGTTTTCTGTGAGGTATTTTAAAGCAAAATGTTGTCGTATATTTTACCCAACTTGTTAAATGCAAACTTAATGTCCTATTATTCAAATGTTTACATTCAAAAGACATGTGTATGTTTCTGTGAGAAATACATTTATTATATGTACAATAAAATATCTTTTATATATACTAGTGAGATATTAGTAAGTTTTCTTATTCGTGCAATTGAGAATTTCTTTAATATACAACTTCTCACTTTCATATATAAAGTACATAAAATGCAGTCTACTTCTGCTATAAGAAATTTCAAGAGACTGAAAGTTTGGTACTTTGTATCCATCTGATCTGAAAAGACAAAAATAAATCATCTCACAAAACAATGTAAAAACTGAATTATGAATCACATAGAAAGACTGATTAGCATAACATCTCCCAAAGGATGTTTAATTAAAAAAAATACGGAAAGTTAATTGCAGTTATAATTATGTGCAATTATTAAATTTCTTTTTTCTTATTTTTTAGTTTCACCATATGTTAACAATTTTACATGAAAAATTACTAAGCATAAAAGTCATGGTTAAAACACATCTCCATCTAAACTATACAGTTAGGAATAAACATCAGCCTTGAACTGATTTATAAGCAGTGCTGTCTGACAAACCTCAAAGGGAATCAAAGAACCATTTGAAGCTATTTCTCTCAATAGATCAATGATTCTTTGGCTGAATGTGTGATGCAATAAGGTCTCCTAAATTATGTTTATTATGTACAAGAATTGAGTCCTGAGCCTGCTTAGCATAGCTTTTTGTTTACAACACAGAGAAAGATGGAGGTAAAGATAAAAAAATAATTATAAAGGTATTTTCCATTATTCTAATAGTTTAAATAGATAAATTAAGAATTAGTAATTTTTCTATTGAAAATTTCAGAAATTCGAGAAAAGAGTTTGAAGATACAGAACATTTTCAGTCGAAGATATCTATAAAATTTATTATAGCTGATTTATTTACATTTAAAAGTTTGCTATAGCCATATAAAATAACTTTATGTGTATAGGAGGTTGAACAGGACCAAAAAGATTGTTCATTATATTCAGAGGTTCACCAGTACTTTTTTTTTTTTTACAAAGTATTTCCACATTATAGTGTTTTTAGTGAAAAACATAAATTGGCATGTTTTTGACTTGACAAGAAACAAGTGGGTACCAAGTTGCATTTGTGCATCGTCTAGGGCCAACGAAATGGTGTAGCAGAAACATAATTGTATTCCATAGCTACTATTCTGAAGCTTTTAGTTGAAAAGGATGTTCATTGGAACCAACCCCTGAGGGAAGCTTAGGTTGACCATTAAAAGAGGTGGGAGAGCGTTTAAAACTATACATAGAGGGGAATGGTGAGAAAGGACAAATGAAGCCCACTGATTGGATGTAGACCCAAGAACATCTAAATGTTAAGGGTGATAGGCGAGTGCTTTAATCTCCCTTTCGGCTATTATGTAAATATATTGCTTTGGATTTAGACAAATAAATGAAGATTAAAAAATTACAATATTCTATGGCTGAAAGTCAAGGAAATAGAAAATAATATGAATAACACCGAAAAGTCTACCCAGAATTAGTGATATTTGGATCTCTAGAAACTAAATATCTTTTTGTTAATGAAAATAAGTAGCCAGAGCTATTTTTTAAAGTGACCATTTGCTATACATCTGAATTTATGTGTCGTCTTATAGAATTTGGGAAAAGCATATAGGTAAGAGAATTTGTTGCAGTCAAGTGCAGCAGAAATTAAGTTTGAATTGAAAGGCTTTTACAGGGTTCGTACACATTTCTGCACATGGAAATTAAGTACTTTTAAGGGCTTTTAAGGACCATAAATGACAAAAATTAAGGACCCATCAACAAATGGGAACTGAATAAATTCAATTAAAGATACTAGCTATACTTGAACTTCACTTTTGTGATACCATCCTAAGACTTATAAAATAGATCCACAAGAAGCATTATTATTAAACATAGTTTAATAATATAACATAGTTTAATAAACATAATTATAAAACAAATTTGAGAATAAAATCAACTTTATAAAATTTATCAGGTAGCATTAAATATTTTACCCTTACAGTAGCTGGACATGTTTGAAAGAAGAATTAGTGACATTTTATTTACGTTTTACCCACAGTTAGCTTTATGCTGATTTTTTTTAATATCTCATTTTGTCACATACTTGCTCAGTTTAGAGGTTTAGCAAATAACAGGTAGATTTTATGTCAAACGGCATAGGTTAAAATGAGAAGTAAAATCAGCATGATTCATTACAGAAGACTGGCTGTTGCCACCACTTCTGCTTGCCTAGAAAGAGACCTGCTGATCAGAACAAACCTGAAAGCCTGATGTAGGCACAATTAGCAAGTTTTGAAAGTTAGTTGTGCTGTATCTGTCTGATGCAGTTAGTATCATAACTTAGGGTTATAACTCAGTTAATATAGTTTAAGGTTCCAATTAGCCACTAAAGTACAAGAGGTGATAAGTTGTTTTGTATTATAAGTTTCACAAAATGCAAAGACTTCAGTTTTACATTAATTTTTAAATTTTTGCGCTATATTTTGTGATCGTGGGTAGATTAATGAAATTCAATAAATCACTTTGATATGCAGATAACTTTTAAGGGTGACCAGTTAGTTATAAATAATTAAATTAGCTAGTTAGATACCCTTAGTCATTATAGATTTACATGGCCAGTATTAAATTTATTTTTAAAAAATATTTCTTAAAAAAGCACACTTAAAATCACAATCAATTAACATGTCACAGTTTAAAATACATATAACTTATGACATTAATTCTTAAACGATATTAAGTACACATTAAAAATTTTGTAGCAACAATACTTAACAAAATAATTGCGCATCTTTTTAATTTGAAACTTTTCCAAGCATTCTGTCTAATTTATATCAATTTCCTTCTCTTTAAACAATTTTCTAACAATAAGAAATGTGTTTCAATAAGCAAACCAATATTTCCACTATTTTCTGCTTGTTTCATCTGCTAACTCGTCAATCCCTCGACTATGTACCTATGAGGTTTTACTTCGTCTGATAAAAATTAAATAGTCCCAAACCCCTGATAGACGTGAAACAAATTATCGCTATGCATGAAAGTAACTAAAAAGTCAGATAAAGGTTTAAATAAACCTATTATTTAAAACACCTTAGAAAAAATGTAACATTAATTTTATACAGAAAACTGATGCATGTTGAGACAATTACAAAAAAAAACTCTTACCATTTAAAAAAAAATTAAAACGAATGCATTTTTAATGAATTACATAACTAGTTTGCATTTGCTAAGAATTATGCTAAGGTTCAATTTAAGCATTTATTACCTTGCTTATTTTTCAGATTCAAAATGCTGCATAGTAAGTCGCCAAAATGGAAAGTAATGCCACTTTATAATATGAGCCCGAAAAATAAAAAAGCTTCATTTTCATGTTACTTCTTGAATACAGTTTCAATATATTAGCATTGTTTTAATGAAATTGATCAATGTTATAATGCTTTAAAAAAAATATCGTCGGAAAATTCACAAATTTCCGAATTAAAAGTTTTCAATAGAAACTGATCTTAAAATCACCAAAATGTTGACAACTCACCAAATTTGGAACGGTTTAATAAAGAATTCACAATCCCAAAAGCAAAAAGTTGTTTAAGAGCTCTTCATTAGGAAAAATGAAAGAATTTCGAAATGCTTATCTTTCACCTTCTGCTCATAAACGTGAGTGAGTATTCCACCATTTACATTAGAAATAGGAACAAATCCATGAACTTATTCACCCACTCAAAAGATAACTTGATTTGTCAACGAATCGCTAAAAATATTTGTCCAAAATGCTAATTCACATTCAAAGCGGTAATGATAAAAACACAAATTTCAGATGATTAAAATTAAGGACCTCCTGCCGCATTTGGTCGAAATTAAGGACTTTTAAGGACCAAAAATCGATTCCAAAAAACCTAAGGACTTTTAAGGACCGTACGAACCCTGTTTTAGTTTGTTGATGATGTTTTTATTTAGTTTTTTCATCTGTTTTTGGTAGGTAATATGCTAATGAAGTTCAGCAAACTGCAAAATTAATTTCATATGATACTGACATTATTGCTTGATTATCTATTTTGGCAACAGTAAATTTCTTCTCAATTTCCATATTTTGTACTTTAGCGTACTCCAGTTTAAATTTCAGATTATTTACTTCATTCTTAATTTTTCTAAAAACCTCTACTTCACTCTAAGAATCCATTATGGGAAGGACTGAGTTTAAATGCTGTTTTAATTATAAATTTTTTCAGGTTATTTTCCTTCCAAGTTTCATTAGTTCCTTTAATTGTAAGTCATTGACTATGTCCACATTGCCTATTATGTGATTATGGTGATTGCTGATATAGGAAAGCTATTCTGGTTATTGGAAATATTAAATTGCTTAAGTATCGAGTTCATGATTGTTAGTGAGACAATTGCTTAAAATCATTTGATTTTAAATGAAAGAATTGTATTTGCATTTGCTGCAGGGAAGAAGTGTTAACTGTTCTTGAAGATATTACTGAATTTAATTTTGTCAAATTCAGGATGTAGAAAGGTGATGCTTCACAAAACTTGTTGGAGTTGTTATTCAGACTGGAAAATTTATAATTACAAAAATACAGTACAAGATCCTTTAATGATATTACATCTTCCATAAGTGATATGAATAAAATTTTTATTTGATTTATGAGTTTGCTTTTACATCTTTGCATCCAATTAACCAGTTTTGGGATAAAATTAGCTGAATTTGGAAACTTCTTTAAGCACAATTGAAGTCTATTTTGATCCATGTAGACAAATTTATTTTGTAGTTTATTACCTCCTCTTTGACCTGTATTAGTTTTTTTGCTGAAAAGTTTCAACTGACTGTATATAGATGATTTTTCAGTATCTGTTTTCTGCTTAATAGATTTGTTAAGTCCATAAGGATAAAGTGTTTTCAGCTTAAGCATGAATAGTGATTCTTGAAACACTATCTTTGGTTTTAATAATTATATCTAAAATATGAATGTTAATATTGTTACAGTCATGTACCTGGAAATGCTCTAATACTAAGATTGCTATTTTTAGAAAATGCTCTTGAGTTATTTGCTTGATTAAAAGTAGAGAACTTTTTAATATGCGATCTGTGATTAGTTATCCTGAAATTCAGGTTATTTTTAGTTTGTCCTACATATTTTGTATTACAAGTGTTTCATGTTATTAGGTGAATACAATTAAATGGTTTTCAAAGATATCATGTTCTTGTGACAGAATTATTGGATGGCATGGCATTATATTTACAGGTTAGTCATTTTGAGTACTGGCATTTTTTAAATTCAATGTGTGTAATACAAGCAAGTAGAGAGAGCTAGCCTTTAGTACAGTCAAGTTTTTACTGAAAAATTCTTTTTTTTTTCTTTGGAGCTTATTTAAATACTTTTATAAGAAAGGAAATAGCTTATATAACTGCCATTAAATTAACTCAAAGTATAAAGAAGCAAAAGTTAAAGGCATAGACTTTGAAAAATCTAGCACCATTGCTGTTAAGACTCGGAGGTCTTTGGTGGTTAAGACTGTCTGCTGTTTGTGATGGTCTGCAAGATATATTGATGATTTACTAATATTCTTGCCCCATTTAAAAACAAAGGCCTCAGTAATAAGGAATATCCAGTATTTATTACACTCAGAATATGAGTGACATACAATCACACAGCTGAGCTACACATACCAGTGTCCCACAATGGCTTCCCACTGAAGTTTGATCTTATCATTTTTCTAGTGAACACATGGATAAACAGCAATTTATTGAATGTAGATTACAATGTAACTAACAGCATTTATATTTGAAACAGGTATCCCTGTGAATTACATTTGAAATATCTAATTTAAATTACATTGAGTATATAATAGGTTTAGAACAATTTTAAATTCTGCAGAGTGCACTTATTGTCAAATTATTGAATGAAAGATAATTCCATTTATACAATTTCATGGCACATCTATACTTTTTTAAATATATTTTTGCTGTGCGGATGGCTGAAAAGGGAAATGTATGAGGTAAGGATAATAGAGAATCTAAAACTTGTTATGTGTCATTACCTGGCTTAAAGAAAGAATTATACAACTACTAGACAGCTTAGATTGAAATTTTAGCCGTCATTAGTACTACTACTTGTCTTGCTTTCGGCATCTTTCAGTAAAGAGCATTTAAGATGATATTGTCTTTACTGTCACTTAAACCAAGGTACTACGACAAAATAACTGTTTACAACAATTCAGCCAAGTTCGATTCAGTTTAAATACTAATTTTGATGTAATTTCTGCTCCAGATAGCCTGGGATATGCAAGTTTCTTTTGTTTATCTATGAAAGGCTCTCGTTCCATAATGGCAGTTTACCAATTTGGGGAAGAATCATGAGAAATAGCCACACTAGAGCCTGCAATATGCAAGTTTTTACTGCTTATCTATGAAAGACAACCTTTCTATAATGGTGATTTATTAGTATAGGGAAGAAACAAAAGAAATGTTAATACTATACAAATGATTTTGCAGATGCATTAACGATATGATGTCTTTAGAAATCTGTCAATTTATTCAATTTCCTACACCATAAACTAAAGTGGAATTTTAATTTTACAGAACCTTGAGCTTATATGTAAAATAATCATACATAAATGGGTGCTTTTATGGTTATTGTGTAATCAATAGACAAAAAGTTAACTTTTGAAAGCATAGTGTTTTCATTATTTTAAACAACTCCTGTATACAATTTTAGTTAATAAAGGTGAACCGTAAGTTCAAATAGAAAAATAAAATATAGAAAAGCTGATACAAATGTACCAATCCACAAAAAATTACTAGTCATTTTTAATTAAAATACTAACAGATAGTTCTCTGATATATAGAGAATTTTACTACCATTTGTCTGAGACGTTTTATGGCATTTAATTTGAGATAAATATGTGCTCCCCACATGTGCTTGAGAGTTATGTAACATTTGAAATCTCCTTGTATCCCAAATGCATATTCATAAAGGAAGGGTCATGTTGAGATTTTCATCAATGGCTGATTTATGAAGGAGGGGCACTTTATATATTTTCTTTTCGTTTTATTATGACAAAGGATGTAGTCGGTATTTTTAACATATTTATTAAGGATTTGGAATCCCTTCCAGACAGCAATCCAAGAAATGTAACTCCCATTTTCTTGCATATGAAAGTATAAAAATCATACATAATTATTTCCCTCAATGCAATCAGGCAAGACTACAGTATATCGATATCTGTGTCAATACTGGACATTATATAAATAATAAACATAACAGAAAAGAATCTTTTCTAAGTTCTTCATTTGTTACATGTTGATGATTGATTATTTACAGTTTCAACTTTATTGTTCTTTTAATAACAATTATTTGTTGTTTAGATTACAAAGTTAAATTCCACACTAAAGGCACATGAGAAGATATCTTAGTTTTAAAATCAAGGCATCTGTAATTATATCATAATGGTAATATTCAGCAACCCCACAAAACTTTTTCCGAAACAGTTTTAGTGATAATTCCAAAAATACAATAATTACATTCAACTGCCAACACAGGATAATTATAACAAAAATTCTGATATAACTCGAGCTGTTGAATCATTCACTCCTGTTAAAATACATAGGATATTTCTGATTAACCATATTATCCTTAAAATGCTTTATTCCAACAAATATTAAAACTAAATAATAATTAGTTAAAATAAATAATAATTCTGCATGTCTAAGAATAACTTCATGCACAAATATTTCAATTTTAAATTCATCCTCAAATCTCAGATTGTGAGCTTTTCACTATCATGCAGTATCTGGATATAATTAAGCAATGCATATATTAGATTTAAAAAAAAGGGGGGAATAAAAGGAATTTAGTAAACAATTTGGAAATTCACAACAATAAAATTAGTGACCAAAGGGAAGCCAAAAGAAAAATGGAGGGAAAAAGAATCTGGCTTTGAGATTACTATAGTAATATGTTTGGCATCTTCTGTAGGCTTTTGATAAATAATATTGTTACGAATTTTGTACATATGTAAATAATCTTAGTGAAATTGTAGTATATCTTGTAAAATATGAAATGCCTAAAAAAATGTGATGCTATGCTGGAAAAATAATGTTAAGTGGGTAAATCTACTTACTATTTCCATAAATGGCTGCCATGCTCACAATGTTTTTGCCAACTAATTTCCATCACCAAATTTGGCAAGAAATCACCATTTTGAGACATTTTGGTTCCATTCCCATAATCACAACTGGTATGTGGGTCTATATGTAACTGTATATGCCCTCCAGTGTGTATACTGGATAAGATTGTGTAACACTGTATAAGACTGGATACAGCATCAGTTTTAGTTCAGAATTTAGCTCAAAGTAATGAAAGATGACTGTATGAGCTCACACATTGAGGCTTTTTATATTGTTTTGTATTTAATGGTTCTTGGTAATTTGAAGTGGTAATTATTGATATTTATCAAACTATCATTGGTTCTATGTGCATTCAACCCGTATGCACATAGCAATATAATTATTTGGGCAACTTATTGTCACCATGTGATATTATGCTATGGTATAGTTTTGTTATTCGTTTGTACTATGTACTAAGCAGTATAAACCTTGAATGGCAGCTTAGCTGGCTGAATTCATGTGGAGAAGGAAAACATATGATCCATTTCAAAAAATTTTAATGAAATTAAAAGATTTTGGCCTTACAACTGCAGTAAGAAAAATAGTAACTTTTTTTATTTCTGCATGTATGTATTACAAACACTGATATTTAAATTAAACATTTTTAATAGCAATGCATCTACTTTGCACTTGGCCAACAAGACCACATTCCTGACAAAAAAAAAAAATTCAGAAGCTTTGAAGACGTTGCTACAACAGAAAGTTTCTGCCATTATGCCCAAAATGACTCGCAAATCCTTGGAAAACTACTGTGAAAAGCTCAGTCAATGCGCAAACAATTGATGCTACCACTTGAGTGATGTTTTGTTTAAAACAAAACAAAAAAATTGATGTAAAATGGCATTACGTGTACTTTCAAGTTATAAAAAGAAAATTTTCATATTTCCCTTGGTTTAAATTTTATTAGCTTCCGAAATCAGGGAGTTCTTTCTGCCGCACCCAGTATTAAACACCTTTCCATGAATAAAATATCTAAAATACTTAAGTTTGATACAAAAATCACATAGTTTGTCAGTGATATAAATATCTATTGGTTGATCTCAGTTGGGTTAGGAAATGAACTACAAGAAATTTTATGGTTAGCCTATATTTAAGGGTGCCCATTGGATTATTGCCAAGTTGTTGTTTCATTTATGGTAAAGTGAGTAGTTGAATGTTATGGAAACCCTATTACGGTATAATAGGTTGCATGATTGTGGTGAATTTGACTGATGGCAAAAGATTTGTAAGGGCTTGTTTGCATGTTGGATGTCAGTTAGGAAGTACATTCTGCACTGTGCGCTTTGTATTGTAAAATGACTGCCAGTGGTAAACTGGGTGTTTCATGGTATAGAACAAAAGAGCGGAGTGGGACTTTTTTTAAGTGGTTGAGGAAGAAAAGGAACTTTCTTGGGTGTAATTCAATGGAATTATTAAGTGTTGTGTTTTTACTAAGGAAATCTGTATAGTCGAACATAAAGATCGCTCAGATGGCTTAGTCGCAAGACAGGTTCAAATACTCACCATATAAAGTATTCCATTAGAAAGGGAGCATGTTTTAAGGAAATTTTTTGGATGCTATTAAGAATCTTGTGTGCCACAGACTTTATAAATAGAGTAAGTGGATATTTCCTTTGTGTAATGCATAGATGCATTTTCTTTTTTATGTTATTTAATTTTATTATTTAAAATGCAGTTCATTGCGATTATATATATTTTGTTTGGCTCTAGTATAGATTAGGTGCTCCTTTGACTTTTTAAGTGAAAATAGATCGATGTGTACAAGGACAAAGTCGAGTGCGCAGTGCCGAATTTGTGGAATTCACTGACAGGGTTCGTACCCTTTTCTGCACAGAGAAATTAAGTACTTTTAAGGACCACCAATGAAAAAATTAAGGAATAAATTCAATTAAAAACCTTATCTATACCTGAAATTCACTGTTGTAATACCATCCTAAAAACAAATAGATCCATAAGTAGGATGGATTATTATTAAAAATAACTTGATTAAAATAATTATTAATAAGTTTGAGAATTATTAAATATTTCTTCTAGTTGATTTTGCAAACATAACTGGAGTCCTTAATAAGAACAGGGAGCTTACTCAAAGCTATGTTCGTGCGTGTGTAAAAAATAAAACAAATATAAGGAGGGTTAAATTTTAACCTTTATTCTCACAGAGTTCAGGCGCTCCTGCGCTTTGGGATACAAAGACCAATACTTTTGATCTAAAACGTAGGAAATAAGAAAATAAACTAAATTAATTAAATAAGAACTAAGATTCTTTACAGAGAATAGTAACGTGAAGATTGGCCGTTTACTACTACGTATGTAGTGAGCAGAATTTAAAGACTACACTACGTCTTCAAGTATCAACAAGAACTAAGTTCTGGCTTTAATGGCAGACAACGAAAATTACATGCGTGGTAAAGGCCACGAGAAAGCTATCTTTCACTTCTCTCTTGGCTAAAAGCCATGTCTTAAATACTTCTACAGTTTGCAATCTCATTTGCATAGACTAAATCTATTCACGCTTATTCTGGCCGGAAATGGAAACTAAGAGAAGATAGTAAAGGTTTAAAACAAAATAAAGGTTAGTAAAACTTAAAATCCTTACAAGTTGAAAGAAGATAAGTGGCATTTTATTTATGTTTTACTAACAGTTAGCTTTATGTTGATTTTTTTTAATGTCTCATTTTGTCCCATAGTTGCTTAGTCTAGAGGTTTAGTACATAGCAGGTAGATTTTATGTCAAGTGGCATAGGTTAATATGAGAAATGAAATCATAATCAGCATTACTCGGAACAAAAGACTGGCTGTTGTCGCTGCTGCTGTTTGCCTCGAGAGAGACCTGCTGATCAGAGTAAACCTTGAAAGGCCTGATGTAAGCACAGTTGGCAAGTTTTGAAAGTTAGTTGGGCTTTATCTGATGCAGTTAGACAAAGCCCATAGCTTCGTGTAGAGTTCCAAGGTTTGTAACTCAGTTAATAAACTTTAAGGTTGCAATAAGCCGCTAAAGCAGTAGAGACGATAAGTTGTTTAAGTCTCATTAGATGCAAAGAATAAGTTTTACCTGCATTTCTACATTTTTTGTGTTTTATCTTATGACCACGGTAAAAATTAATGAAAGGCAATAACTCGCTTTAATATGCAGAGATAATTTTTAAGGGTAAGCAGTTAGTTATAAATAATTAAATTAGGTAGGTAGATCCTTAGTCATGATGGATTTACATGGCCACTATTAAATTTTATTTATTTTTTAACATTTGTAAGAAAAGCTCTATTAAAATCACAATCTAAAAAAATTTTACAGTTTAAAATACATGCAATTTATGACATTGTGTCTTAAACGAGATTAGGATAATTACACATTAAAAGCTAAAAGCAGTCACATTTTGTAGCAACAACACATTACACAATATGCGACTTTTTAATTTGAAGCTTTTCCAGACATTTTGGCTAATTTATATTGATTTCCTTCTCTTTAAGCATATTTTCTAACAATTAGAAATTTGTCTCAATACGCAAACCAATGTTCTCACTAGTTTTTGCATGCGTTATCTCCTAACTTGTCAACCTCTCCACAATGTACCTATGAGAGTTTACTTGATCTGGTTAATAAATTAAATAGTCCCCGACAGACGTGAAGCAAATTTATCGCTATGTCTAAAAGTAACTACAAAGGTCAGACAACGGTTTAAATAAGCCTCTTATTTAAAAAGGGCTTAGAACATAAAGATATGTTTTTATTCTAACAAAATCAATTACAGCTCGTGGTGATGTAATTAAACAAGAAGAGTCAAACTCAAACTAAAAATGTGGCCTAGTGGTCAAAGACTATACAATTTTATTTTAATTGAAGCTGACTCAGTAACTCTATCGTCATAACAAATTCAAAAGTCGCAAGCGATAATGCAATGTTGAATAACTACATATTATCAGAGCTGACAAGAACTAACGCAGCCAGGTGGTCAGAAACACACTGTGCCTTACATTCCAAAAATCTCAGTTTAAAAACTGTCTATGTGCCTTACATTCTGGTGAGAAAATAGAAATAGGAAATTATAAACAACTGGGTAATTTACATAATAATTAATTGTACATATCTTTGAAGAATACTTTTCTTTCTCTATATCTATTCAGTTTTTTTCTTCAACACGTTTCCTTTTCCTTTTAGAATCTTTGGAATTAATTAAAGAGTTCTGTTATCCTAAAAAAACTAAATGCATTTAGAATGTATAGAAAAAGCTGCCAATTTTATGTCTTTAGTAATATGAACATTCAGAACAGCAAGAGCCAGTTACAGAGCTGGTGTGGTAGAATTTTTTTAAGCAACAAAAATCTAAAAATTGCAAAACTTTAAGAATTTAGAGCAGATACTGGAAGCAGAATTTAGAAAGGCACTAGGCAGCAGAATTTAGGATCCATAGAGATTGCATCAGGTGGCAGAATGCCTACCACCAGCCCTGTGTGTGATGCATTAAGACATATTAGATGAATCTTTTAAATTGTCAGTTTTCAATTTCTTTATTAATAAAAAAATTCCTTTCTATAATACCTATCCATGTGATAAGATTAGAAGCATTTTTGGTGTTTTCCATGCTTGTGTCTAGTGAAAAGAAGAGAAAATAAAGGGAAGATAAACATGTTAAGATTCTAATATCAGAAGTAAAATATTCAAATATTATTTTTTCACTGTTCTTCCAGACGTTCTCCAAAAAGTAAGAAATTCATCGCAAACTTTCTGTAAAATACATCCATTACGTGTCAACACCATGGAGACATTTTTTTTTATTTTATCTTATTTTTCTAGAAATGAATATAATAAATTGGAACCTTAGAAACGTGGGTCTGTAAATCTTTCCTTCAAATGTTTCTAAACTTTGCAAGCTGCAGTGTCTAAAATCCTTACAGAAAAATTACCCTTGCCAATTCTGTAACAGCAAAAAGCCAGAAATATTTTGAATAAAAAAAAAGGAGGGAAAAAGTGTAAATTTAATTTTATAGAGAAAACTGACGCATATTATGAGAATTCTGAATATTTCAGACACATGGGAAAACTCTTACCATGAAAAAATTTAAAAAGACATTTTTAATTAATTAGGTAGCTATTTTCCTTTTGCTAACAACTCTTTCGTAAATTGTGCTTTGTAGCATTACACCTTGTTTATTTTTCAGATTCAAAATATTGTATAATAAGTGGCCAAACTGAAACTTTATAATATGATAGAACAAATTTTAAATGTTTTATTTTAATGTTATTTTTTACATATAATTTCAATATATTATCATTATTTTAATGAAATACACCAACATCACATTGCTTTAAAAAAATCGTCCAAAAATTCCCAGATCTCGAAGTTAAAAATTTTCTATATAAACTGATCTTAAAATCACCAAATTTAAAACTGTTTAATAAAAGAATTCTCATCCCCAAAAGTGTAAAGTTGTTTAAAAGATCTTCATTAAAAAAATGAAATAATTTCGAAATGCTTATGTTGCACTCACTCTGAAACTCAAGTATTCCACCATTTATATTAGTAATTGGAACAAATTATAACCCATTCAAAAGATAACCATACTTGTAATCGCCAAAAATATTTCTGCAAAATGCTAATTTACACTCAAAATGGCAGTCTTAAAAACAGACAAAAATTTTGGATGATTAAAATTAAGGACCCTCTGCCGATTTTGGCCGAAATTAAGGACTTTTAAGGACCAAAAATCGATTCCAGAAAACCTAAGGACTTTTAAAGACTCTTAAGGACCGTACGAACCCTGCACTGATGTTTTTTAAGTGAAAATAGGTCGATGCAAACGTGGATACCGAGTTTGTACAATTCTTTGACTTGTTATTTTGGTTTTGTGTAGCAGCAAAGTAACAAGTCAAAGAATTGCACAAACTCGCTGTCCAAGTACCACCAATTTTCGCCAAGGGGCGATCAAAAATTGCCACATCATAGGATGTGTGGATTTGTCAATATAAATTAAAAATCATAATGTTTAGAGTAAAAAAGTCACAATACATAAAAAAAATATTAAGAAAAGCAATGAGACATACAGAGCTGCCAATGTTTTTGCATTCACTGAAGAAATAAAATATTAACCTTTTTCAGAAAACTTTCTTTTTTGTACTGTTATTCTTGCCATGTACAGGAGTTTCACATTAATGCATAGAACAGGTGAGAACTGTTTATCGAATGGCAGGTTTTCTTGTAATTGGCACAAGGAGCAAAAATTTTATTTCATACAACTATGAGTACACTCATATGAATTTATTTAAAACGAATCTGTCATATTTTTATGTAAATAATAAAACAACAGAAAATAATCCAAAAGCATAAAAATGTTTACAGGTTATGTTATATTAAATTAATTGATTAGGCAAAGTAATTCAAGAGCTGTCTGCCTGTGGGAAGGGATACCTTCATGCAGGACTTTTAAGATAAACTGAAATCCTACGACGAACTACCCGAATGCTTACAGGATTTTTGCATGTGTGAATTCATACATGACATTACTTTTGGCAGTGAACATCTTAAAATAGCAAAAGGAATTAATTTTTTTATGAAGTCAGCTTCATATAAATTCTCTTAAATGCAAATTTAAGTGATTTCATACAATTTCACAATAATTTTTATTACATTATTTTGAAAAACCCTACAGTCTTTATACACATGTTATAATTTAGAAATTCCATTTTATAATTTCTAAATTATAAAGACTTCCAAAATTATATCAGTAATTAGCTTTTAAAACTTCAATCACCGGTATTCAAAATGGCTCATCAAGAATAGATCAAGATTATATAAACCAAGACAAAGACCTTAAGAGTTTGTAGTGACATATGCTAACCCATTACTCACACTTAATCATATTGTTTGGAGGCTGTTTCTGTTTGCTAAAAATTATCAATGAGGAAGTACATAAATATCCATAAATCACCATAAGGTTTCTATACAGCATGGATCTGCATATGTCCCACTAAACTTTGCATGCGTGCAAATGACTTGTTACACACATCACACACATAAGGTTTCTCATCTGTGTGAGAACGCATATGTAACATTAATGTATTTTTATGCGAGAATGACTTATTACATATGTCACATGAATACGGTTTCTCACCAGTATGGATACGCAAATGCACAACTAAATGCTGCCTTTGTGTAAATACATTCCTGCATACATCACATTGATGAGGTTTCCTTCCAGTGTGAGTACACATATGTGCCAGCAAAGCTTTTTTATATGAATAGGATTTATTGCATATATCACAAACAAAAGGTTTCTCTCCTGTGTGAACACGCATATGTCCCATTAAAACATGTTTATGCGGGAATGACTTGTTACATACCTCACATATATGAGGTTTTTCTCCTGTATGAATACGCATATGCACTGCTAATTGCTGCTTTTGTGTATATGTTTTATTACACATGTCACATACATAAGGTTTCTCTGCAGAGTGTACATGCACATGACTCATTAAATGTTGCTTTTGTCTGAATGCCTTGTTACATATTTCACATGCGTAAGGTTTTTCTCCAGAATGGATACGTTTATGGACCATTAAATCCTGCTTCAGTGTAAATGCCTTCTGACACTCATCGCATACAAAAGGTTTCTTCCCCATGTAGATACGCTTAGGTCCTGCTAAATGATGCTTTACTGTCAATGATACTGTATTTATAACACAAAGTATCTCTTTAAGAGGATACACATATATGTAGCTAACGTACATTTATATGAAAATAATTTATTACAGGTATCATGAAGCTTCTACACTTGTCTCACTAAATCATGCTTGTGTGAGAATCTCTTATTACATATATATATATCTCATATATAAAAACAGATACATCAAATGTACACGAATAAAAAAAAAATTTACTAAAAAAAATCAAATGTTCATTTAAAGAAACAGATACATCATATGTGCACAAAAAGGAGATTGCTTTGTAAATGTATAGTTGTACATAGTATGCGCATTACACCTAAAAACACGATTCTCTAAATCAGTCCTGCAAACTATTTACAACAAATTCTCAGAATTCTTTCTGGCATAAAAAGAGTGTATGCAGTCATTCATCAGCACAAATGACTTGGTACATATTTCTCTTAGGTGCTAGTTTTCTTTTTAAATGTTTTTGTAAATTCTATAAAAGTAGGAATTAAATTTTTACAATATTTAATATAACAAATTACACTTCATGTAATCAACATTTATGTTTAATATACATTTATAGCTGAAAAAGTAGAAAAATTTCTAATAGTAAAGTAATTTCTTATCACAATTATCACATGAACTTTACTTTCAGTATAAATAAAAGCAACACACATCAGTTACCGATTTGGAAAACCTTTCTATAGAAGAGTAACGTAATCACGAATTTATTAGAGAATAATCTGGAAGATTTACTAGTTCATTGTTGGCAGAGGATGTAAGATTCGAATAAAAATTCTGCTAACTTCGGAAAAAAAAATCTTTCACGTGGACATCGTTTCTCAACAATTTAGAAAATTGAAGTTGATTTCAATGCAGAAAGCCTGGAAGATTTATTGTTTTATTTTCGGACGCACTTCCGCAAAGCGCTCGTTGGCGCTTCGGCAAAGAACCCGTTCGCGCCGTTGCAGTCGCCAAGCTCACCAACGGTTGATCGACGTATATAAAAGCATATGGATGTAAAATTAACCGATTAAACGTGATATACGAAAATAAATTTGTATTAAAATAAGCACGGAAAACAATATATTAAGCTTAACGGAAGTGAAATAATAATCTAATAATGAGATTTTTGTAATAATGAACTCTTTTCTTGACAAAGTCATCTATTTAATGGAAAAAATTAGAAAAATTCGGATCTGTCTTTGAATATCTTTCAACATTATAAAATTCCAAAATATTCCTGTTTTTAACAGTGCAGTTTCTAAGGAATTATAAAAGCATAAAATCAAAAAGTACTTTTATAGTTAATATCTTCATTGTATAATTTAAAAGTACTTCCAAAACTATGAAAATCCATTATCAACACATAAATGGAATCAACGAATATTCTCATTTTAAATAGAAACTGAGTTGCAACTATCTGATTACATGAAAGTTTTTTTAATAATAAATTATATTCTTCTCATACTTATTTTTTTTAATAAATGTATTGCGCAAAAAAATCAAAATATTCGTGTTTCCGATTATCATTCACCCCTTCTCATGATTTTCTTCCGCGAACAAGCATCTGTCTCCGAAAACTTCACTAATTATATGAATATGTTTGTATCTGTTCATTATTAAAAATTCATAAAAAGAACGTGAAAATCCGAAAAAATAATAAGAAATATGTGAAGAAAAGTTTAAATCTGTAAATGCGAACAGCGAAGGTGGTAATTGAACTGACGGGTTACCAGGTTTGAACTATTATCGCCAATGTTGGCGGTATTTACATTTACCGGGCGCTTTGCGGAAGAAAACCCTTATTTTCGCCTCCAGATATTTAAAAAAAAAAAAAAAACCGTATCTGCCTAACCATGGTTTAGTTGGCCATGGCCTAACTTAGAATATACAGTTTTAACGCAAAACATTTCCAGCACGACGAAAGTTTTGCATATAATAGATAAAGGAAATGTGAATGGCAACCCTCTTACTTAGCCAAATTTGGCGTATGACAAGCATATTCACAAAGCCTTACAGTCTACTCTGATTGGTTGAAAGACGCTTGTAGGGGGCTGCTTGTTTCTGTTGTTGGCGTCAGTTTCAAGTACGCGAAATAATTTTGTTATTAGTACTGACCACATGGTACTGACAAAGAACATTAGAGATTCTTTCCTTTGGTACTGATTCGTTGAAAATTGTTATGGAGAAGTTAACTCAAAATTATTCATAAAAAATTGTGAAAATTGATTTTCGGAAGAAAACCCTGATTTTCTTAGTGATATTTCTCATAGTGCCGCTTTTAGAATTGCTGAAGTAAGGGATGAAGAATCCGCTTTAGTGAGTGTAATCTTATAATGATTTGGGAAGTTGGCTTTTTCAAAAGCCAGGAGGGGGATGCATTTCGGTAGCCAATTGTTATAAAAACATAAAATTTTTTATTTAATAAAAAAGTAATCGTGTCCTATTTCATAAATATATTTTTTTTCAGTTATGGATTGATTCATATCAAAAGCTGTCTAATGTAGTATGGAGAACAGCTCGCACTTTCAAATGTGCCTGCAAATACATCATCTTTTTTTCAAATCAACAGCCAGCAAAGATTTTCGCTGCCATTATAATACTGATTCTCGCAGACGCATAAAAAATGTGAAGATTTCAAAAAATACAAGTTGCCAAGCAACTCTGAAAGTGATAGTGCAAAGGTTTGTATAATGACAGATGTTAAATACATATTTTTTCAACTAGTTTATCATTCAGTTATAAGATCCTTATAATTAAGTATTGAATCTATGCATTCTTCCTATCCCAGATGTATTCTATATTGTTTCAAAAAGATACATTTTGTTCTAAAAGTTTTATGTTACTAAAAGTAAATATATATTCAAATGATTTCATTTCTGCTGTAACAGTTTCTTGCTGCATTTTATAATGAAGCAGCAAAATAAAAGAATCTTCATTGCTGTAATTGAAACCCTTCCAAAACAAGCTGGATAATTGGAGATACGAAGGCAAAAAGAATCAGCATAATTTTCATAAATTCTTCCTTAGTCACAATTTGTATAGTTTGTTAATTAAAACATTCATATTATAATGCAGAAAATATTATTTTGAATGGGTAATTTTATTTACTTGCATACAGTGGCTCCCAAAAGTGTTCGTACACTTACGATTTTCATTGAAATATGACTCTATCTATTAATTAAAAGTAAACTTTCTGAATGAGATTTTAATAATAAGTTCTATAATCTATTTGTAACAAAATTACATGAAATATTTTTAAAATATAGCGAAACTTTATTTTTAAGAAATTAAGAATCAAAAAATGACAAACATTTTATCGCAAAAGTCTTTGTACACTTCAAAAAAATCTTGACATATTAGCAAATATTTTCCTTTTTCATTAAATTAATATTTAGTAGGGTATCCTTTAGCATCCACAACAGCTTTTAAATGTCTGACTGAGGTGGTGTTTTTCAGGACCTGTGGACAATTAAAGAGACACCACAGGCGAACGCTGAGAGCCGTATGGTTAGGATCGTTATCATGATTAAAAATAAAGTTGTTTCCAATATCCAAATTTTGAGCTGATAATTTTAAATTGTCTCTTAAAATATTTAAATAAAGAGAATGATTCATTATACCATCAATAAATACCAAATTACCTAGTCCTTATGCTGCCATGCACCCCCACACAAGAACACCTCCACCGTCATGCTTAACTGTTCCAACTAAGTTATTAGAATGAAGTTCCTCATTTTTTCTCCTCCATACTGTTATTCAACCATCGGAACCAAAAATGTTAAATTTGCTTTCCTCAGCAAATAGAACATTATTCCAGTACTTATTTATCATTGATTTTGCGAATGAAAGCTTAAGCTTTCTGTTTTTCTCATTAACAAACAAATTTTTACGGGCAGAACGCCCATGCAATCCAGCTTCTCTGAGAACTCGTCGAGCAGTTTCCGGTGAAATTGAAGTAGAAAACTTTGCATTAGATTCTGCAGAAACTTTTAAAGCACTCAAATGTGGTTTTTTTCACAAATTTTCTAATAATAAATATCTTATTACATTTAGTTAACTTTCTCGGTCGACCTTTTCTTACCTTGTTTTCAATCCGATTTTCTTCCTTTAATCATTTTATCACATACTGCACAGTAGAATGGAATAAATTAACTAATTTGGCGATAGTTCGAATTGATTTACCACTACTTTGGTGAAAAATTATCAATTTTTGAATGCTGTTTGTAATTTCTTTACGATTGTGACCCATTTTTCAATAATAAATAGAATATTATGAAGTAAACAATAAAAAATTAAAGCAAACGATTTTTTAAATGCCACCACAATGCAAAAATTTTTAAAAAGCGGCAAACGATAATTCTAATTTTGATTTTATCCAAAAATATTTCAGTGTACGAAGACTTTTGTGAGATAAAATGTTTGTTATTTTTTGATTATTAATTTCTGGAAAATAAAGTTTCGCTATATTTTAAAAATATTTCATGTAATTTTGTTATGAATAGATTAAAGATCTTATTATTCAAATCTCATTCAGAAAGTAATTAATTTTAATTAATGGCTAGAGCCCTATTTTAATGAAAATCATAAGTGTACAAACACTTTTGGGAGCCGCTCTATTTATTCCCGCTGTGTATCATATACCCTAGCTTTTGCACCATAGAAACTTCTGATATGCGATAATAGCATACAAGGTATGGGTGTATACTGAGTAAATTTCGCAGGTAAAATGGTTAGCATTATATGTAATAATTACTGCATCATATTGTTGTCTAGGTTTTTGAGACATATTGGAAATAGATAAATATTCAAATATCTAAAGCTTACATGCATAAAGCAGCAGCAGTGCTAGATATTTTGTGATCTGATTCCACCTTGAATTCTAAACATTTGTGTCTCCTAAGTCCTACTGCACATTGCCGCACAGATAATGCCAACCCTGACTGGTACATTGAAAGTATTTTACAAGTAAAATTTCCCAAAACTGAACGAGTATGTTTTTTTTCAACATCAAACCTAAAAGCTATGTAATGCGTTATTATTTTATAAATACGTATAGTCAGACTAGTTAATATATTTTTCTCAATAATATGCTAGTGGTAGACTTTAAAGTAAAACAGAATATGGGCTATATATTATTCTGTTTGTATTTGAATCCATTTTTTAATAGCTAAGCCAAATGTATATTTCTCGGGACTGGATTCAGAAATGGATGTGCATCTGTGTGTGTATGCATAATATATGCACACACGTATATAAACATACATGAACACATATATCTATATATACATGCATATATACATATATTTTTGAATCCGGCCCCAATAACAGAAGAGTACTTTTT
>KK120733.1:90070-108043 GCA_000611955.2 Stegodyphus mimosarum | reverse complement strand
TCCCGGCGAAGACGTTGCTCATTTTTCATGTCTCCTGCTTCGTAATAACCTAATGTCTCTACATATATACCAAATTCGTTTGACATTGAGGAGCTAAAATTTTGAAGGCTAATTTTTTAAAAGCCCCTTCTGTGATTTTGAGAGCTTTTTTTAAAATTACTCTTGCGATTCATACAAAACTTATCACTTTCGCATGATTTGAATCATAGAATAGAAATATGGAAAAAAATCAATACGTCATTTCAGAAAAGTCTGTTTGGTGTTAAAATACCCATGGTAGAATAGCGTTATATATAAATCTACTATACATCCTAAGTCGAGCTTTCGAGATATGCAAAATGCAAGTTAAATTTTATCAATCGGCCCAGTAGAACGGGAGATAAAGAACTATCCGTTTTCTTCTTCTTGTTTGTGCAGAGTGTATTTAGGTATTGTCCTTGAGTTGGTTAAACTACAATTTATCCGTTTGAAATAACCAAAATATATTGCAAGCACCAAGAATGGTTACGAACCAGATGACATTTTTTACCATCTTCTTAATTGAAGCTAAAATTCACAAAATGTACATAGGCAGTAATTTATTTAGTAGTAGATTATTAGTAGAGTAAAACGGTGGAGCACACCTACTTTGTTAATAGTCAGAAAATATGCAGAGCTAATCGTTCTCATTTGTTTATTATATCCTTTTTTTTCATCGCAAAAGGTGAGTAGGTGAAATAAAAAGAATAAATTGATCAAACTGAGCTTTTCAATTTGTAAGTAAAACTTATAATTCAGAAAATATTGCTACGAATTTTGTATGTATGTAAACAGTTTTAGCGAAATTATACGTGAAATTGTAGTACCTTTAGTATACTGTAATATGAAACGCTTGAAAAGCGAAGATCTGCTGGAAAAATAGGATTAGAGGGACAAATCTATTTAATATTGAGGAGAAAGCTTATCTTGCTAAACTGGCGAGATATTGCCAATCTGAAGATGATTTTCGCAACTACGTTTTGTCGTCCGCTAAAGGTCACCAAACTTGACGACCATTTGGAGATATCTTGGTCCAGTCCTTGTATAGATGTAGTCGGTACTTTAATTGATTAACTGTAATTGATCCCTATATGTAACTGTAACCGTATCTGGCCCTTATATGTAACTTTAATCGTATATGCCTTCCAGTAATTTCCAGAAATGGATGGTACTAGGGATTTCTTGGCTGTGGGGGGGGGGAAACTACGTAAGTTCAGAGGCAGCATTAGTTCTTAGTTTTTAGCTCAGAGCTGAGTTCGAATTATTGAAAGGTCTCGGTGCGAGCTTCGCTCTTTAGATGCGCTTTGCATTTGGTTGCATTTAATGTTCTTAGTATTCTGAAGTGGTAACTGCTGATTGACCCTGTTATACTGAGAAGAGCTGTACGAATAGTTTTTGGACAATTCTGCAAATGTAAATTGTGTCCCTTGGGAAAATAAATTATATCACGCTATCATTAATTCTATGCGCCTTCAATTCATTACGAACCGTATGCACGTAACAGTGTAATACATCTGTAATACAACACTGTAAAGACGGTGTATTATGGCTCATCGGTAAAGCTTTGTGTTTCCACTGTGTTGCAAACTTAAGATAATAATGCTTCAAAGCCAATTACTATTAATTACTAATTGGATGAGTGAATTGGATGAATGAAATTGCAATAGCTGGATTCATTAAAATCATCTATGTGTATAAACAAGAATGACCTTTTTTTGTGTGTATATGTTATTCATACAAATCTGAAATTCTATTCTGATCTTGATGCAATTTTGCACACTTGGTCTTCAAAACAAGAGGAAGATCACCTTCCACAAAAGATTTCGAAAAACCACGCCATGCGATTCACACTCAGTGCGTTTATATCAGAATGATGGGGGCTTACATCACTCATCTTAGGTTCATATCGCCGTTTCTGTGTTGCCGATATCAGTTCTTACTAGAATCGTTAGATAGCGCCATAATCGTTTACTCTGTAGAGCAGTGCAGAACCTTTAAAGCAAAATTTAAGGGCGCTATCTATCAGTTTTCGCGAATATTTCGAAAACTGGGTAGAAATTTGCCAAACTGGATGGTGATTCTCCGTAAGCTCATTTAAAAAAATAGCATAACCGATAACAAAGCAAGTAACATTTCTTACTAAATCTATTACCTGGTGCTTTGTTCGTTCTGCACTGTTGTTTGTTTTATTCAAGCTTTTTAACATTTTTTAGAATTCACCTTGAACCAAAGTAAGATGAAAATCACTTCTACATGAAAAATCGAGGGAAAAAATACACCCATCCCCTTTAATGAAATCTCCTCACTTTGTCTAATAGCCGATACTTCAACTAGGGTGGAGTATTATAATATAACGCGGTAGATACACTGCGCAAAAATAAAAAAAAAAAAAAAAAAAAAAAGACTGTTCTATATCTTCCGTTCTACTGAGCCGATTGACGAAATTCAAATTGCGTTTTTCATGTCTCGAAAGCTCGACTTACGATATATATATTAGCTTTATATATAGCATTGTCCTAACATAGACATTTTGACACAAAATCATACTTTTTCTGAAATAACATACCAATTTTTTCCATATTTCGATTCTACGACTCAAATTATGCCTAGCTATTAAATTTTGTAATTTTTGGTGAGAAATTTAAAAATTAATCTTGGCGGATTTTTTTTTCAGTTTGCGCCAAGAATAATTCACCTGGCAAAATTCTTAATTTATAGCAACCTATTTTTCTTTCCTTTCTTTCATTGTCCACCAGCAGAAGAAAAGTCATCGTTCATACTTTCAAGTAAATTTAAGGAGAGTGCGTAAACCACATTATTGTTATTATCGTTTATAATAAATACGCCAAATTTCAAAACGCGCCAAAATGTAAATTCATGTACATCTTGGGAAATTTTGAATAAAAAAAAATCTAATTTTTTGCAGGTTACTTAGAAATACATCTACTTTAAGATGATGGAAAACCTTTTGTAGGTTATAATACAAAACGTTTTTCGAAAATTTTATAAATATTATTTAAAAATACAGATTTAAAAAATAAACTATAAAAATGGCGAATTTTATTTGGAATGAGCCTACATTTCGAAATATAAAAGGAAGAATCAAATAAGTTTAATAAAAAAGAGATATTAATAAATATATAGCAAATTCAATTAACATTTAGCAGCTAAACTTTTGAGAGCTAATTTTTCAAAAACTACTCGTGCGATTTTTACAAAATTTGGCAGTTGGACATAACTTGAGTGGTAGAATCGAGGTATGAAAAAATAATTGGCATGTCGTTTTAGAAAAAGTCCCATTTTGAATCAAAATACCTATATTAGAACAACGCTATACATAAATCTAATACTTATCCTAAGTCACGCTTTCGAGACACGAAAAACGCAATTTGAATTTTGTCAATCGGCCCAGTACAAAGGGAGGTAATACGCAGTGTACATGGGCCATCGGTCTTCGGTATAGGGCCGATGACACGCTGTATATATCGCAATTTCATCTTAAATCAGACATTCCTCCAATCGGTCATGGGTAGAAATGGGAGAATGAGGATGAAGATAACTGAAAGGGAATAGGTGGTGGTAGGGCGTGCGTCATCCGGGCGTAGAATGGGTTCTTCAGTTCTATGCAATGTATATATTTATATATTTCAAAATGAAAAATATTTATATATTTCAAAATGAACAACTAATCACATAAACTAGTTTCCAAAAATTTTAATTTTTATATTTATCATCGTTTAATGTACTTGTTACTGTACATACTGTTGGGTAGATATTTCTTAAAACCTTCCGGAAACAAAATCATATAACAATATTGGAGGTTTTTGTTTCTTTCATTTTACAAGTAATTTTGATTTTACTATTATTGTTTTGTGAACAATATTAATTTTATTCTTCCTTTAATATTCATATGACAAACTTTCAGCAATGTATAGTTTTTGATAGATTCAAGAAATTTTCAGCAAAGAGTTAGAAATTCTAAATTTTTATGAATAAATACATTATCTATACAGAAAGCGTGAAGCTGTTTGAAACTGAGAAACAAAATTAGTTTGTAAATATTTGTTCTTTAGCATAGATATTTTTCTGCTTTCTAATAGCCAAACGACTTTGCACAAGTTCTTGAAAATTTTCAGTATGATTAAAAATACCTTACAAGATTTCATGAATAATGAAAGTAATAAAGCTAGAATTGGCAATTTAGAATGTTTTTTTTTCAAACAGAATATGTATACTTAAAGATTAGTTCCATTTTCTCTTTTGGTTGAAGATGCTATTTTAAATTTTATCAACTTGTTTTATTTGATAATCATGTGCCTCAGACCACAGAAGAAAAAATTTCAACCTTAAACATGTAATATAAATATCTTTTTTTTTAATCTCTCAGCGAATTTAGGGCAAGTGTCAAACCTTCTACCGTCCTTCATCGGAAATACTTCGATACAAGTAGAATGGTCTGCTCCAGAAGATATTTCTTGGAACATCCAGAGGTATGAAACTCAGTGCGTTTCAGCAGAAGATGAGACATCCGCAGTTATTTCGAAAACAGTGGAAAGTTTGGAGGTTGCTTTCGAAGGCCTGGAATTTGGCACTGATTACGAAATAACTATCACGCCCATTGGAGCCAAGCAATTAAAAGGACAGAGCTCCATGATTTTAATTCAAACTTTAGGTAAACAAATTAGAAGTCTTCATAAATTAGGTTTCGTCAAAATACTCTGATATCATTCATGATATCTTTAGAAGAATTATGTAAAATAATATTATCCCAAATAGTTGTTTTAATGTAAATTAGTGATCTAAACCTCTATAAAAAAAGGGCTGACAATTCTATATTTTTTGTTCTACTCAGCCGATTGACGAAATTCAACTTGAGTTTTTCTCGTCTCAAAAGCGCGACTCAGAATGTATATTAGATTTATATCTAGCGTTGTTTAAACATACCTATTTTGACGCAAAATGGGATTTAAGGATTCTTGCACCTTCTGAAATGACGTGCAGAATGTTTCCCATATTTCGATTCGTGACTGAAATTACTCCTAAATGTCGAATTCTGAAAATTTTGATGAGATATTTAAGGATTCATTCGAGACGTTACCTTGGCTTAATTTTTTTATTTGTGTCATGACTAATTCACTTGAAGAACTTTCCAGTTTATGGCAACCTATTTCACTTCGCCTTTCTTTCAGCACGCACGGGAAAAATATCTTTTCTTCTTTCTTGCATGTATTTTTACTTTATATTCTGTTGCTATTTTTAAAAATTTCGCTTTAACTGCTTGAGTTGTATCGTTGAAATATATTTTTCTAAAATAATTATTCTCAAAATTTCTGTTTATTCATTCGAATTGTGTACTTTATTTATTAATATAAATGTTTTGAAAATTTGATTTTATTTATTTGAACTGAATTTAATTTGAAAAATTCTTTGTCACCCTGTATATGACACAATGCATTTCAAAACTGTATATAATAAAAAAATAAATACGATAAATCAGACTTAATACGTCTTCCAAAGGAACATTCAGACCGAATGTGAGTATGCGAAAAATATATGAGTAATATTTGAATTTAGGATGAGACGCATACATTGCTTTACACAATTTCCCATTGCTTTGCGCAGTTTTATTGTTGTACCCCTGCTTTACACATCATACATTTTATCATCCTATTTTAATTTTTTTAAATATTATCCGTGTGTCAGAATAAGTTTAAATATTCCGTTTTTAAAATCGTACGCATCAAATAGTGTAATATGAAAAAACATGAATTTTATGTAACATATATTTTTAATCTTTTTAGTTACCTTGTCGATTTTCTTGAGGCATTCTGCAAATATATCCGCTATCATCTACATTTTTCATTCATTGTGTTGGAGAGTCATTAGGTTATTTCGGAAGCAGGAGACATGAAAAATGAGCAACGCCTTCGTCGGGAATCGAACCACAAACCTCTCTGTTACGAGTCGAGTATGCTGACCACTACACCACGAAGCTATGCGAAGAAGGCGGGAGAAATACCTTATATACTTCACCTTTTAAAGGCCAACTGGGGTTTTGGGGGCCCAATCGCCAAATCCCGGTGGTGGAGAATCATCATCCACCACTTTTTAGTTCAGGCGCCAGTTGTAGAGTCATTAGGTTTTTTCGAAGCAGGAACAGATGAAAAATGAGCTACGCCTTTGCCGGGAATCGAACCACGGACCTCTCGGTTCCGTGTCGAGTGTGATGACCACTACACCACGAAGGCATGCGAAGAAGGCGGGAGAAATACCTTATAGTGTATCTTAAACACTTTTGAAATGTCTTACTTTTTTAACACTTTTATAAGTAGAGATATCGGTTAGCGTTTCATCAGTATTTGCTCGGTATAAAATAGTTAAGCGGTTTTGACGATGATATTGAAGGTCATCAAAGGTTAGGAAGACAGGAGATAAAAGAAAATATTACTTAAATCAATATTGGAAACGTTTTTAGCTGATATAAATATAATTCTTTGAACAAATTCTTCCACCTTCAACAAATTCGGTAAAGTCATCTTTGGATTATCCGTCTATGATATGATTGATATATAATATTCTGTGACAGAATTCAAATTTGTACAGACTTCTAGTGAAAAAAGTATTTGCCTTTCCCATTCATCCGCGATGTTATTTGTTGTGTCTTTTTCTTTCTTTTAACGCATTCGCTGAAATATTTGAAGCATTGCACTACATTACAAATATGGTTTGAATATCCAGATATTTCTTCTTGGAAAGGCAATTTCTTTTAAGCGGATTCTTTGCAAACATTTTTTCCCTTCTGTCAGAAATATTTGTCATATTTCATATATTTGAATATATAATATATCAAGAATATAATATTATTTTAAATATTTACAAATAGAACAGTAAATGAGAAACTATTAACTAGGCTCCTACAGTTCGCCCGGGTTCAAACCCAGGCGAGCGGGCTGACTGCATTTTCATGGTTACCCCATATGTAATGTGAATATGAACCAGTTTATCCGGCGTCCGCCGAAAGTATCGCAGCAAAAACATCGCGGACGAAAACTTCGCGGAAAAAACAAAGCAAGACGAAAACATCGTGGGAGAAAATAAAGCAAAGAGAAAACATCGGACTCCTAAAACATCGTGGTACAAAATATCGTCGTCCAAAATAAAGCGGTTCGAAAACTTCGCAGTTTAAAAACATCGTCGTCAGAAATATCGTGGTAAAAAGTAAAGCTTCTACAAATCATCGCAAGACGATAGCATCGCGCACAGGCGTTTTTCAGGTTTTAATAACTATAAATGGATATTCGCATAATGATTTGTGAGCGCAAGATGGAAAGGAGGATAATTTTTACTTTCATAATTTTTATTATCGTCGTGCGATGATTTGTAGGTACTTTATTTTTTACCACGATATTTTCGACGACGACGATGTTTTTAAACTGAGAAGATTTTGTACCACTTTATTTTCGATTGCGATATTTTGTACCACTATGATTTAGAACTTCGATGTTTTCTCTTTGCTTCATTTTCTCCCACGATGTTTTGTACCACGACGTTTTCGCCATGCGTTGTTTTCTCCGCGACGTTTTCATCCGCGATGTTTTTGCTGCGATGTTTTCGGCTGTAACCAGTTTTCCCAAAACAGTCCTCCATCATAGCATCCCTTTTTGTATGCTTTGCCAGTCAAGACAATATGACGAGATATTGGAAAAGAATACCGAAGCATAAATATTGAAAAACTTAATCTAATTTAGTTTTAAATAAAAAATGTCAAAATTTTTAATAATGTTTAATCTGACATATAAAACTTTTACACTGGTGTACAAAAATTAAGGACGAAGTCGAAAAATTAGCATATCAGCTGAACGAAGAGGCAGAGCGGACAGAAAGACCAGTCAGAAGATTAAGTAAGGTGATGTACGGTAGCACATGCGCAGATATGCAGGTAGACGTAATGGGTCTCTGAGTAGTATAAAGCATGTTGTCGGTGTAAGATCAGTATTTCTAGCAAAGAGATTCCACGCCGTATAGCAGTTAAAATCACACCGAGTTGCTGCCTCAGGGAGAAATGGCGAATAATAAATCTGTTAGACGACATCTGGATGCTTTTACCTGAGGTCGAATCATTGGGAAGTTGGAGGAAGGCCGCAGTGTAACAAGTGTGGCTGCAGAGTTCGGAATTGCTCACAGCATCGTTTAACGACTTTGGAGACATTTTCAAACTAGAGGAACAGCTATCCGGGGGTTTAGTAGTGGTCGTCCACGAGGAACCACACCCGCAGATGACCAGTATATTGCCTTACAGGCCAGAAGAAATAGGCGGCAGACAGCGGGAGAAATCGCTAGACACACGACACAGGCGACTGGACGACCGATATCGCGTTTTACCGTGGCCAGAAGACTGCACGGTGGTGGTCTGTTTGCACGACGCCCTGTACGGTGTGTACCTCTAACGCCTGCCCATTGGAGAAGGCGTTCTTTGTGGTGCCGGGAACACCGGAATTGGAGAGACAATGAATGGGGACGAGTACTCTTTACAGATGAGAGCAGATTTAGTCTGAGTTGCGATTCTAGACACATACACATCTGGACAGAGCGGGAACACGCAATAACCCCTTCAACATCATCAAAAGGGACTGTTTTAGAAGTCGTGGAGTTCTCGTTCGAGCAGACATAATGCTTTGTAGCCGGACAGACCTTCATATCTCCCAAGGAGGTTCGTCACCTGGGACTGCTATTGTAACGAGGTTCTTCTTCCTTACATGCGTCTTTTCACAAGGGCTATGGGTCCTCAGTTCCTCTTTATGGACGACAACGCTCCACCTCATCGCACAGTTACTGTCGAAGAGCTGTTGGAGAGTGAAGATATTGAACACATGGATTGGTCGGAAAGGTCTCTGGATCTAAATCCCGTCAAGCATGTACGGAACTTACTAGGGAGACCCGTGGCAGCACGTAACTTATCGCCAGTAACGATTCCGAAACTGCGATTGGTGCTACAAGAGGAACGAGCAGCAGTGTCTCAACAGCTCATTAACAACCACATATCCAGCATGCACAAATGATGTGAAACCTGCCTAGCAGTCAGGGGAGATCATATCCCCTATTAAAGACCGCATGTTTCTTGCTGGACACCCATCACAGGGATGTTTCGGCCTTCAGTCGCATTGCGCTCCATGCTAATTTTTCAATAAAGCTTCTTTTTATCCCTCTGATTTCTCTTTACTCATGTCCTTACGTATTGGGGATCTTATGGTATTAAATGTGTTGATTTGGAAGGCTTTTGTACAAAGTTATATTGAAAAAACCGTCTCGTCCTTAATTTTTGTACACCAGTGTATATGTCTGACATATAAAAAATGTCAAAATTTTTATTAAAGAGCAAAACTAGGATTTCTAAATTATTGCAGATTTTAATACTATTAATTTATGTAATTACTAATTCTATACTTACATATTAATTCCGAGATCATTATCTGTCTATACACAATTTAAAATGAATCTTAGCTCTTTCAATGTCCTTGCTGTAATTGTTCCGATATAGTCATAAAAAGATATTCTGGTTTTTGATTTTTACTTGCATTTGCATATAATGCTTTAATATACATTCATATTTTTATATTCCTTCTTGAATATTAATTCAGGAATAGACCCCAACGTTAAAATAGTTACATATTTTGGAATATCTATTGTTACGAGCTCTTCCGTAAGTAACGTTTTGAGATATCAAAAGTAATTTACTTTTTTCTTTTAAATTTCCTTTTAACTATATAATAAAGCTCTTATATTAATTTCATGATAAAACAAACTGGATTTAATTATCATTAACCAATAACTAAAAAGCGCGTCATTGCAAAAGCCCGATTTTATGCCAAAATAGGTATGTTAAAACAACGCTATAGTATATAAATCTAATATATATCCTAAGTTGCGACTTCGAGACAGGAAAAGCCCCAGTTGAATTATGTCAATGGACTGACCAAAAACGGAAAGTACATAATTGTCCCTATCTTTTTAACTTAGTTTATATACAGGGTGATCAAAAAGTCAGTATAAATTTGAAAACTTAATAAATCACGGAATAATGTAGATAGAGAGGTAAAAATTGACACACATACTTAGAATGACATGGGGTTTTATTAGAACCAAAAAAAATTTTCAAAAAATGTCCGACAGATGGCGCTGGACAGCAAAACGTCAGTGACTGCGCATGAAAATCGTGTATAAAAGGAGCTGTAATGAGAGAGAGAATCAGATGCACCAGCAGTCGCAGCATGTTGATGTTACCTGAAAAGGTGCTTTTAGTGAAGCTGTATTAGTGCATTTAGTGAAGCTGTTGCGGTGTGGGCGTTTCAAAAGATGGCGGAAGATGACGATTGGTTGAGTGACCTGTTGTGGACCGATGAAGCTCATTTCACGCTCCGAGGGTCTGTCAATGCCCACAACTGCAGAATTTGGGCTACCGAAAATCCTAGAACTGTCGTGGAAACTCCATTGCACGACGAGGAAAGTCACGGTATGGGTTGGATTTACCACATCTACTGTTGTCAGGCCTTTTTTCTTCGAGGAAATGCGTGATTCTGGTTTTGTAACTGCTAACGTGCTAACGCCGATATGTTACAGAATCGCATCGTCCCCAGCCTGGCTGATAAACACCTGCTGGAACGTACGATTTTTATGCAGGATGGCGCTCCACCCCATATTACTAGACGCGTGAAAGATCTCTTGCGTGCGTCGTTTGGTGATGATCGTGTGCTCAGCCACCACTTTCGTCACGCTTGGCCTCCCAGGTCCCCAGACCTCAGTCCGTGCGATTATTGGCTTTGGGGTTACCTGAAGTCGCAAGTGTATCGTGATCGACCGACATCTCTAGGGATGCTGAAAGACAACATCTGACGCCAATACCTCACCATAACTCCGGACATGCTTTACAGTGCTGTTCGCAACATTATTCCTCGACTACAGCTATTGTTGAGGAATGATATTGAACATATTGAGCATTTCCTGTAAAGAACATCATCTTTGCTTTGTCTTAATTTGTTATGCTAATTATTGCTTTTCTGATCAGATTATTGCTTTTCTAATTATTGCTTTTCTAATAAAACCCCATGTCATTCTAAGTATGTGTGTCAATTTTTACCTCTCTATCTACATTATTCCGTGATTTATTAAGTTTTCAAATTTATACTGACTTTTTGATCACCCTGTATATGATTTGTTTGACTCCCAAAATATGCTTATATTTTTAACAGATAAACGTATCTAACGTTATCTCTCTAGTACAGATTCAGAGACATGTTGCATAGAATAACATGTTTAGTTTAACTGGCAGCAAATTCGTCACCAGTTGTGAATAGGCACTAAAATGCTCATTCGATATTACGAAATATGTGATCCTTGTCAAGTGGCTACATATTCAAAATTTAGTCCTTAATTCAGATAGTAATAAAGTCTTCAACTTTATCCTCCGTGTAATGTAATCCACCTAAAGTTCACACGCTCTTGCCAATGTAACCAAGTCGCTTTATATAAGCTTCAAAAGTTTGCTGTTTGCTTCAATTAACGTTTTCCTTCGCACTTACAAATACTTTAAACTACAGCTTAAACTGAAAATTAAGTGTACTTCAGTCTTCAATTTCCAGCTGGTGAGGAGGATTCAGAAGGCAAGTTACTCATGATTATTGTGCAGAAAGATTTTATTGAGTGACTTACGGCAGTAAGTGACACGGAAAAGAGCAGTGACACGGAAACAGAGCACCGTTTATCAATATTATTCTCTAGTCACTGTAGGTAGTTGTCTGAATAAGCAAGAAAACATTCGATTTTTTGACATCGCAAATGCGTTTTGAATACTAGTAGAACAATCATTACAGTTAGATTAAAACATTTATTCGAAGCTGTTCGTTACTGGCATTATTTTCAGACAGAACTCGTGTTCTGTTTGCCTTGTATGGTACTGCATTATCATAAATAAGAACAATAGCTTTGTTTGTAGAGTCTTCTAATGTGTTTTGGGATCTTCTAAGATGTTTTGGGATTGTAGGCTGTAGACCCTACTGAAAGACGAAGTAGCGATTTCTAGCTAGGTCCTGAAAAGATCAGATGACTGTAGAAGAAGGTTAAAAATAACCTTTTTATTTTAACTAAAATTAACAGGAATGCACTCACTCGATGCTCACAGTTTAACCACTACTTGTGGCTAAGTAACTTGAACAGAAAATGGTATGTTCAATCTCAATAAATTAAAGTTAGCTACACGGCTGGTTCCTACTCAATCTAAACAGCTTAATCGGCTGCACGCAGCAAAGTCAAGCCTAGAATATCAGTATACTCCTATATAATAATTAGGATTAAAGTTTCTGTAAATGGCTGGCACCAACTGTTCAACTACAGAGCTACTTTCACTTTCGCGATGTAAATTCAAATCTAACTCTCCCCTTGCGAGCTCATAAAACTTCTGCTTAAATGCTGTTTCCGAACTCAGTTAGATTTGCGTATATGTCATTAAATTTTGCATTCTGGAAGGAATTTGAAATCAGAAGGGAAAGGAAAGTTTCTTAAACTAAAAATAATTGATTAAAACAAAATCTTTACATGCATCTAAGTCTTTACATGTTTAATGTCTTATGCTTCTTATTTTCGCTTTTCATGACTTTCTATGAAGACCGCAGCGTTTATCAGTGAAAATCGGTATTAATGGCTGTCTTTTACATAAAGTCTGCATAAGCAGTTGCTTCATAGATGAAGAAGAGGGTGGCCATGACTTTCTCTCCTATGCAAAAGTTTTGGATTCTCAGAAATCGATGATGTTTGACTTCACTGCGTAGAGGCTGTTTTGGTGTATTGAAGAAAATGATGCACCTCTGAAGATGCACATTAAGAAATTATTGACTTTTCCTAGAATAACGTTGAGAAAGTCTAGAGCTGTACGAGTACTGCGGACGAAATATTGCTGTTTTGTATATGTGTCCACGAACGAAGAATCCATTACGAACACGATGTGAGAAATGAAGAGGGATTCGGACAATAGAATTAGGAATATGTATTGAGACGTCCAACTCCTAAGCGATTTCTGTGCGAATCACCGTGGAGTTGCTGGAAATTATTTCAATAACATTCAACATAACATCTTCTGTAATCGATGCTAATGTCCTTCCCTGATAATCAGAATTTGTAAAATGCATATGGCATTAGCATCTGTGAAGTGAATCGGGCTGTGCTGAAATTTTTAACCATTTGACTATGACTGGATGTAGTTTTTCAACTGTTTAATCATTACCATAAATTCTCGACAAATCTCAGAATAACTGAGATACTTTGCTCTCAAAAATGCTACTCCTCGTCATATATCAATGGTTGATGATGACAGTTGATCCATCATTTTGCATTCGTGGTACGGTAATACAGTTTTTAACCACTCCTACAACGAAGCTGTGTTTATAAGAGGGTGTGGATATGAACTCTATTCTGTATATGCTGCACTTTTTAGGTGTTGGCGATGGCTGCAACTTCTTCAATTTTCTTAGTGTAAACAAACTGTATGCATCAAAATTATTCTTTAAATATGTATCAAAACTAAGTTTGCTAGTAAAAATCGGTCAGGAACCAGATAAATGGTCAGAAACCTTACTTAATTTTTCTCAGCTTAAAATAAAACACATGTTTATCTCGATACTAAAATTTATCAAAACTTATTTTATTTGAAAAAAATACTATTAAAATGTAAGGAGCTAACGAATGAATTGAGATGTAAATTATATCAAAATCCTCGGAGTTCTCGTTTATGTTCCCAGCGCTTCATAACTTCGAGAAAATGGTGGAAAACTGTATCACGTCTGAGTAAGAACTTTAGATTCAGAATTGATTGTTACTCAATTTTTAGCAGCTAAATTCAGCAAACTTACTGCCTTCTGTTACCAATATTGTAAAATATCTGAATATTGCAAAAGTTTCATCAAATAAAAAGTAAAGCTTTATAAGGTTATAAGGTATTTCTCCCACCTTCTTCGCATGCCTTCATGGTGTAGTGGTCAGCACGCTCGACGCGTAACCGAGAGGTCCGTGGTTCGATTCCCGGCGAAGGCTTTGCTCATTGCTCATCTCACCTGTTTCAAAATAAACCTAATGTCTCTACAACTGGCGACTAAAAAGGTGCTGGATGATGATTCTCCGCCACTGGGATTTGGCGATTGGGTCCTCAAACACCAGTCGTCCTTTAAAGGGAAGAGTATATAAGGTATTTCTCCCTCCTTCTTTGCATGACTTCATGGTGTAGTGCATGACTTCATGGCACACTCGACGCGTAACCGAGATGTCCGTGTTTTGATTCCCGGCGAAGGCGTTACTCATTTTTAATTCTCCTGCTTTCGAAATAACCAAGGTATTTCTCTACAAGGTATATCCCTCGCCTTCTTCGCATGCCTTCGTGGTGTAGTGGCCAGCCCGCTCGACGCGTATTCGAGAGGCCCGTGGTTCGAATCCCGGTGAGGGCAGTGCTCATTTTTTACATTTCCTGCTTCCAAATAACCTAATGACTCAAGTGGTGCTTCCAAATAACCTAATGACTCTACAAGTGGCGTCCGAACAAAAAAAAAAAAAGAAAAGGGTGGTGGATGATGATTCTCCACCACCGTTATTTGGCGACTGGGTCCCCTAATCCCCAGTCGCCCTTTAAAAGGGGAAGTATGTAAGGTATTTATCCCGGCTTCTTCGCATGCCTTCGTGATGTAGCGGTCAGCACACTCAAAGCGTATTCGAGAGTTCCGCGGTTCGAGTTCCGGCGAAGGCAGTGCTCATTTTTTACATCTCCTGCTTCCAAGTAACCTAATGACTCTACATCATTTACGTAACTAACTCAGTTTAACGTAAACATCTTTCAAATGAGAAACTTCATTTTCCCTGAAAATTTTCAAAACATAAATAAGTTATTATTTTTACTTCCTTGTACGAAGTAAAGATGTATTGTAATCGCGAAAAATTTCCGGTGTCATATTTCAACGAAAGTATCCATTTTGTCCACTCTCGAATACATTTGAACGATGTTTTTGCGGGACATTTGTAAGTACAGACAAAACAAAACGGAATTCATCTTATAATCTGTTTTACAAAACGGATTATAGAATGGATTCAGAAGAAAGTTTTTGTGACATCTCCCGTATGTATGTATGGGCCCATACATATACATGTCCATATGTATGTATGTCGCATAACTCAAAAAGAAGTATCCGTAGAACCTAGAAATTTTGCATATAAGACTGTTGTAACATCTAGTTAAGCACCTCCCTTTTTGGCTGCAAGTTGCGATAGCTTACATCGTATTGCCACTCTGTTACCCGTCTCAGTGAGTTCAGGTTTTATTCTTATATGTTGGCAAGTGTGTGCATTTTTTGTTTTGAAAGTGATTGAATTATGTTGTTCTTATGTTCCGTTTAAGGTTCTTATGCCTTTAGTTAATCTTCATGCAATAGTTGTAGAATTATCAACAATTTAAGAAGCACCGCTAAGCCTAACGATCCAGCTATTTGTTTACATTTAAAACTCTTAGAGCAGCAGTGAATCAAGTGAGCTGGTGAACCAAATTTAGAGTTTTTTCACCCAGTGGGTCGAAAAGTTAACTTTCAACTTTGTGCAACGAAAATTTTGTATTCCTACCTGCTGGACGAACTAGTGTTTTTGCTTAAAAAACTAATTGTAAAATTGTTTATTGAACTGTTCTTAACTGTATTTTGTATTTTAGGGTTTTCTGTAGTTTACAGTTTTTAATGAAAGTGTTTTGAGTTTTTATGTATTTTTGCCTTGCTATAAAGATAGAACTGAATTCATTGAATGAGAAATATATCTGTAATAAATTTGTGAAATTAATGGGTAATGCAAGAAAATACATCGCACTTACTTCAAAGAAAAATAGAAAGGGAATGTGTAGGTCGAACAATTTTAGAAAAACAAACAAACAAACAAAATTACGAACAAAATTTTCTCTTATAAAGTGAATCTCAGGCCCTGGATTTTAATTTGTGTTTGCGTTGGATGTTGTAAAATCTCTTACATACAAAAATCTCGCACACAGATATCTGTCAGTGTCTTTATTCTTGGGAATCTTGCGCAGAATAAAACTATTTTTGTTCAATTGATTTAAAAGCATCAAAGTAATTAAGGATAAGCTAATTAAAAGGATGGATCCCAGAATATCTTTTATGACATATTTTGCATGCAAAGCCTTCAAACATCTCATTATCAGCATATTCTACAATGACAGAAACAATACTTTCTTCTTTACTATATTTTTACTACAACAACAATACTTTTCAGATCCAAGAACAGCCATTTTGGTGACAGTAGAACCAAACGGGATAGCTATCGTCTCTAGTCCACGACTCACTCAGAAAGGCAGAGGAAATGAAGAGGTGGATATATCTTTACAAGAGATTGAATCTTCTACAAAGAATGCTGCTTTAAAGGTGAAAGGTACAATAGAAAAGACAGAAATAACTGGCCTGAAACCTGGAACAAAATATGCAGTTACTATGACTCCTGCAAAAGGAACGAGCAAGCCTTTTAACTACAATGCAACATTCACAGCTTGTAAGTCAACATACTTTATCATTCAATATTTTTGCCTGCTATTATAATACATGGTGTTTATAAAGTCCCAGACCCATTTTGATGTTTAATAACTCATAAAATAATACAGATAGATTAAAATTAATAACATAAATGGTTAGACAGACTCAAAAAGTTTCATGACCTTTGTCAGTGAACTTCCACGTGTGCCCCCTTCGTCGATCAAGTCGATATTCAATTTCACGCCAGGTACCGGCAAGCATGTCGGCATCCACAGAGGCTATTGCGGTTGTCATTCTGGCTTTTAGGTCATCAATGTTCGACACTCTCCTCGTGTAAACGTTGTCCTTTACAAATCCCCAAAGGGAAAAGTCCAGCGGCTTTATATCAGGTGATCTGGGTGGCCAAGGAATTGAACCTCTTCGCCCAATCCATATTCCTGTAAAATGGTCATTCAAAAAACTACGAACGATGGTACCCCAATGAGGTGGTGCACCATCTTGTTGCAAAATGACATGTGGCTGAAGCTCTTCTAGTTGTGTCAATACGAAGTTTTCCAGCATGTCTAAGTATACGACTGATGAGACCGTCTTTTCTGTAAAAAAGAAAGGCCCAATGACTCGGTCGTGCATTAGTCCACACCACACATTAACGTTTGGGGAATCCCTTTGTGCCTCACGGTATTCATAGGGGTTTACAGATCCCCATATGCGAACATTATGGCGATTAAAAATGCCAGAAAGATGAAAGGATGCTTCGTCGGAGAACATTATGCGCTTCAGAAATTCAGCATCATCTTCTATCCTCCTTAGCATATCTGTTGCAAAGGCCATCCTCCTAGGCCTATAATAATAGGCAATAGTTGACAAAACAAAAGAGAGAAAAATGCAATTGATAAGCAGACGATGTTTAGAAAAGTAGAGATATTTAGACTGGAAAATGAAATTATCTGAAATGAACCACACGCACAGATGATATTTACAAAAGTAAATATATTCACACCTGAAAAGGAAAATATATAAGTTATACCATCAATAAATGCCATAAGTGTGTTTATATCTTCATAATTTTATGAGTTATTAAACATCAAAATGGATCCGGGACTTTATGAAAACCCTGTGTTATTTTAAGACTGAGAAATGTATGCGGTATATTCGTGCAGTTTACCTTGGTTGACTATTTAGACATTGTCATATAGAGAAGCCAGTTTTACATCTTCGGTTTATATAGATTTTATGCTTTATACAACGGTCAAAATGTTACTTGATAAATCAAATTTTTCTCATAAGTCTCAAAATACTAATGCCAAATTTTAAAAATTTTCAGCTCTCTGTTGTCCTCATTATTGCTGATTTCTGTCCAATAATTGAATATTTATGAAAGATATATTTCGAAAAAAGC
>KK120733.1:77735-90036 GCA_000611955.2 Stegodyphus mimosarum | reverse complement strand
CGGTTCAGAAGTGTAAAATTATTTTAGTTAAAGATTAAATAAGTCAAGATGTTAGCAGAATCTCATGCCCCGAAGTTAGTAATTTCTTCGACGTTATGCTGGCTGTTTAAGAAACAAGGCATTTAATCTATTGAACAGTTCTATTTATTTCACGCACATTTTCTCATGCATCTCTGCATGACTTTGTGGTAACATTTGATTACATAATCTTTTATGTGATACCATTCTGTTGCTACTTCCGAGCATATATATTCAAAAAAAAAATATTCTATGAGTTATACACATGGAGACACTATAAAGGCTTAGAAACTGAATTGAGATTATTAAGCATATTCCACTATAAATTTGCTAATTTCTTCTGTTTTGACAAGTCAGTCAGAAATCTGAAGCTAACTTAATTTGCCACGGTAAAGGTAACAGACGTAAATAGAGATCAAAGGTAAACAGAAGTGCAGAAACTTAAAATTGTAAGTTTCTTGACCTCCATTTAAACCTTCGTTTACGTCTTAGTATTATTTAAAAAAGAAAATTTCAAATTCTCGACAGACTCAGAGTTGTTATATCCTCTAGATTTTCATGAATTTCTTTTATAAGGTGTCGTTTAGATTTACTTGCCAGTCATTTTACATTAATTCGCTTTTCTGTCCTTCTCATTTTCCATTTTCCTGCCAGAATGTAAATTTCCAGCCCGGGAGTATTCAAACGAGGTAGAAAAGAAATGGTATTTAAAGTAAGGTTTTAGAGAGTAGAATCAGAGCGTGTTTCGCCTACTGAAGACCACGATGCTAGTTTGATTCTCTTGACATCAGTATTCTGTGGCGTTGCTTTATTCTCGCCATTATGCTTGTCACACCGACTTTAAGTCAGAGGCAACTTGCGGGTCCTCTAATTGTGTATCCGTTAGGTTAACTTAAATTTACTTAGTTAAGTCAATTTCCTTACTTTTGGCTTAAGCCATAAATTCTGGCTTCTGTAAGCACGAGTGGTGCCTCCTGTTAACTTTTGTTTCAGTTAAATAAAAAAAAAGATCTTTTACATCCTTTCTCAATCTCTGTGGTATTTTACAAGATATTGTGATAATTCATTTAAAGTCTTTAAAAGTTTCATATATTTAATGCAACCAAATAAAAAACGAGACTTTATACTTTCACGGAAGACAAATTAGCTCGAATATTAAAACTCTGGAAAATTTTTATTAGGAAGATGATTGATGGCCGGAGAACAGAACTATTGTTTTGTTGGAAGATATCATCATAATAGATGACTTTTCTCTGAAGTAATATTAATTTTGAATAGTGCATAAAAATATCGAATTGCAGTTTTAATTTAGGAAGGCTGCATGCCAAAACTGTAGCTCATTTAGCCGCAAAGCGTTTCCAGGGTGCACCACGAGGAGGTAGATCTACGTCTTACAGCGTTGGAAAAGTTGGGGAATGATAAGTCCTCTTATTCCCGATAGTCCAAGACACAATGCAGTTGCGGCTTTCCTTCTGTCTACAGGACATGATTGCCTTGCCGTCCACATGCACCGCATAGGCATTTCAAGCGATTCTCTTTGCCCACTTTGTAATCCTGGAGAAGAAATGGACGGTGACCATCTGCTTCGTTGTGGAGCTCTTCGTGGTCTTACAGTAGAGTCGAGATACAGGGAGGCAAGAGCGCTCTTTAGGCAATGACTTTGAAGTTTTTGTTATCTGTTCTATTGTATGTAATCCTTTGTTTGTAAGATTTTAGTTGTAAGATTTTAGTCCTCTGTAACTTCTTGCCTAGTCATTGGAAATAAAAAAAATAATTTATAAAAGTATAGCTATTTTTACGAAATTGTAAATACATGACGCATGGTGCTATATTCTGCTATCAACGAAAAGAGCAACATAATTACAACAAGAACAATAAATCAATAAAATTAGAGACTCAAATTTTAATGTATTATATGGTGATCCTTCCTTGTATATTTTGCAGATCCTTCCTGCGGCGAGAACCGTGTCCAGGATGGATTTTTATGCGTTTGGGCTCCCGAGCAAAAAACCACCTGGAAAGAAGCATTTCAGATTTGTAAAAATGACGATGGAGAACTCTTGGATTACAATACGCAGAAAGAATTAACTGCTCCCGTCAAGGCTCAATTAGCATCGCACGTGCATCAAAGATTTTGGGTAGACATATCGAACGCTAAAGAAAGTCAAAAACTCGGTAATGGCTTTTACTTGCTAATGCTTATTTGATTAATGTTATTTATGCCAGTCCTTCTTTTTCTCGTGATAATTTTTTGTAATAATACATTAATTTTTGTATAGACCACGCTGACGAAAAATGTTAATCGGAAAAATAAATTACTTACGATCGAATTAGACAAAAACCACCATACTCACTTAATTATCTAAGCTATCATCAAATACTTCGGAAGTGTATTCAGATATTTCAAAACATTGATAGGTATGTAGATTTACAATGAAATTTTTGAAGGTATCTTTTATGTCAGAAAAACTTGAATACGAAAGCATTCGTTTAAATCACGTTTCATAAAATAAATACATAAATATAAGAAGTAGAACAAAACGATAAAAAAAATCTGAAGGCTTCCAGATTTTACATTACTCCCAAAGGGGCGTTTTTTAACATTTTGTGGGTTACCTTTATTTATTAAATATCATGTTCTTCGCACTTAAACCATAAAATTCACCAGTTCAACTTCAGTATCACGAAATAATTTAAAAAGAGTATATCTTTCGAATCTCTGAACACAGTTTCGGGAGCGGGAGATAAAAATGTTTTTTTTTTTCGTGCAGTGTTGCCATTGCTCGCTTTGAAATCGTTGAGTTTGTTAATCAAAAATTCAAAAATTTGTTCGAAGGTAAGCAAACTTCTTATTTGAAGTTTTACAAAATATGAAATAGATAATAAAACAAATTCCAAATTTGGGCTTCCAGAGATGCCCATATTCGGGTGGAAATTTACGTTATTTAAAATTGGATGGCTCTAGGTACCGTTGTTTTATCACAGTGAGAGAAACATACCTACATTTATGCATATTCTTCATTATTTAATTTCTTTACATATAATACGGGGCTCTAATCTTTGGTGACAACAATTTGAAAAGTGAACCGACATTTATCGTGAACCAACCCAAAATGCCAAAACGAAATTAATAGTCCTTCAGGGGAAATTGCCATTTTGGACTAAAAAGAAAGATCAAACCTAATTTATTTCTTACTAAGGTCTGTGAAACTGGCGTTTCTGTTCTTTCCTTCTTATCAAAAGATAGCGATTTAACACATATTTTTCTTTAAAGAAAGTTTGTACGTAATAGCTATATTTTTAACAAGCCTTCAGTAATACAAGGAGCGACTTACAAATGGAAAAATTTTTTGTAGAACACACTTAAGAAATTTAATTTTAAAATTTTTTTCCTTAAATGGTTATAAAAATTTTACAGGCTGAAATTTATAAAAGGTTTAAACTGCAAAATGGTTTTACATAATGCCTTAAATTGAAACCATGGGCTACGATAAACCATCTAAGAGCGATTTATGTAAACAAAATTCTATCTTATTTCATCATGATTGAATCATAGAAATGTATCGGATTTCATCGTGATTGGGTAAATATCTAAAAATATCTAAGAAGATGATTTTATATGCTTGGAAATAAAGATTGGGAATTCGTCTAATTCATTTTTGTGTCAGCGTCATCTGTTCGTCTTTCCCGCTAGTCACTATGCCAACACGACTACGCTTCAAAAACATTACATATATATATTATTCATGATTATCTCAGGAAAGGAATTGCAAAAGAAAATTGCGTATTGAATATATATAAGATTAATTCAGAAGCTTGAGATTAAACAATTGAAACAACATGTAAAATTTCCAGTGGTAGATTTTAACTGGAGGAATAAAAAAAAACTTGACGTACAAAGATAGTATGAAGAAATTAAAATGAAATAAAATAGATCAAATTAAAATGAAAGCAATTTGGCTCTAGCTTAGAATTGAGTGCCCCTTCGACTGGCGACGAAACCCCATTTCTGGTTACCAAGATAGTTTTAACTTGGCTTTAGCTTCCCGATTTTTTTAACTAAAAATAGATCGATGTATACAAGAGCAAAGCCAAAGCAGTGCGCAATTCCTAAAAGTTTGTACAATTATCTGATGTTTTTTAAGTCAAAATAGATTGATGTGTACATGGACACCCAGTTTGTGCAATTCTTTTTTGTTCTTGTTGTCGTATCCATGAACAATGGTTGCCACAGCCTACTCCTAAGAGAGATTGGACTTCTATTTTCCACCCCCACTTTTGAGGAAGAGCACTCCGGGGGATCCGGGGTCTCCCACCCCTCTGCTCTCCCACCAATCTACAACAGAAGACTTTCGGCTCGCCGCATATTTAGAGTGTCGCCATGCGACACTGACAATATACATTTACAAACATCCATGTCTTCTTCGGGATTCGAACGTGGACTCTTCGGTACCGTAGTACGCTCCCCCAACCACTATACCGTCTGGGCGACGTGCAATTCTTTTACTTATTTTGGTTTTATGTAGCGGCCATCTTGAAATTCTGCCTCCCTGGCGCCGATCTTGGGGTCAAAAAAGAATCGCCAAAAAAACAAGTGGCACCCAATTGTAAACTTTTACCAGTAATTTAATTATTGTTAATATTGTGGAAAAAAGCTGATTTCTCAAAGGGATTTAATTTTTTTCTCGCAAAATCCATTATAATGAGCAATGATCGTGTTTCGTCCACTTCGCATGAATGAATGTATTCTTGAAATTTAGAAAAATCTAAGTAACTAAGTAATCTTATCAAACAAATAGCAGCTTTAGCGCTATTTTAATAACAGCCTGCTCTCTGTGTATTATATCTCCAAGAAACTTTGTAGTTTTGTCGCCAATTTAAGCTCAACTTTCTTCAATAGAAAACTATTTATTACTCAATCCTTTTTGCTTAATAACCCCTGGGATACGTACTTGCATTCCAGTCATTTGGTTTTAAAATTTCGAAGGCAAGTTGGTTAATTTTTGCTTACTAGTTTACTTTTTTACTACAGTTTTTAACTTTAATTTTATGGATTATTTCTTATAATCTTCTAATGATTTTTTTAAATTAGTTCTTGAATCTACTTTGGTTTTTACTTTTGTTTTTAAAATGAAAAGAGAATGTAAGGGATATGTCTTCTAAAGTAAGCATCTCGTTTAGATTAATTGTGTTCTTAGTGGAAAAATTTTAATCTTAAAGATTATTTGCTTTTTAACAGGATTCTTTTGGTTTTGTGACTAATATTTTGATTGAGTATCAATTAGTGATTTGAATGTAGCAAATAATTTGATGCCTACTTGGAAGGATGATGAAACACTCTCTCTTATTTTAGTTACTGTTAATTGATGGTAGATTGGTTTATCCCCTTGATAAGTCGATTAATCTGCTATCAATAACAGTAACTGGTTTTTCAAGTTTACTTTTGATTTTGGCATTTTTGCGATTTAGTTTTTCCTTTAGTGTGTTCAAAGCAAGGAGGACTAAAAATTATATAAATTTTTTTTAAATTCTGAAAAATATCTTTTCAATGATGTTTTTAAATTAAATTTCCGTTGCTTGGAGATGTAATAAGGAGAGTTTTCTTTTTATAATTTATAGTGAATTATTAAATATATATGTATATACACAGGTGCTTAGTGCATTGTCCTTTGGGACTTGACCTTGAAAATAAGGAATAGTAAGAGGACTGCAACAAGGAGGGAAAGCACATGATGGTGACACTACTAGTTTAGTATTATAGTATTGATTGGGCACATATATAGCATAGGTTGTATAAGGCCATGATATGGATATAAGTACTGATGTAAAATTAAATCAAAAATTTCCCATATCTATTCTTATAGTATTCCAGAAAATCTCCTTCTATTGATCTTACGTATTGATTGTATAATATTACTGTCCTTATAAAGCCTGTAAAGTTCCTAGTTGTATTCTTTCTGTAAGTGTCATTTATTTCGCCAAATATTTTAACTTTTCTTCTGAAAGTTGCTAATAAAACTGGATTTTGTTACACGTGGATATGAAGTATAAGTTAGAATGTGTAATACTACAGTTTCATGTAGTAGTATTTGGATTTTTCTATTCATTTAACTTGATTTTTAAAATGCTTGAAAGTCAAAGTGGCATCGATTAGTAGATAAGATTGATCTCTGAATTTCAATAATAATTATATTTATTTGAATTAATTTCCGAATAAAAAAAATGTTCATTCTTTCATATCTAAACTTGCCGTTTTTCTAAAAAGAATGGAACTTTGTTATTTCTACCATTTACCGACATTAGTACTATCTGCATTAGCTGGTAATAATGTTAGATGTGTTATTTCAGTGGAAGGGGATGTTGAGCAATGTGCAGGAGTCGAAACTACAGATGTAATGTGTTGTTCCTACGAGCTGGCAGAAGATGGAGAACTGGATGATATGAAGTGTACCTGCTGTGACGAACCCAGGCCTTTCGCTTGCAAGAGCGTTGCGAAAAGTAAGATATTATAACATTTCTTATTTTTAGTTTTCATTTGCTATTATATCTTTCAAGCACCAACTGCTACATTTATTTACATTCATTCATTATTTTTGAAAGCATACTTAAATTAACAACTCAGAATACAGGGTCCGTCAGCAAAATATATTACACTTTAACGAACGAAAAATTTTTATAGTACCAAAGTGTTAGTACCAAACTTAATTATTAGTTAATAATCATACATATCACAGGTTAGGTTTAACATAATAATTCTGCAGCTGTACCTGTAACGGTTACTTCGAACGCTTTAAGTGCCAGAGTGGTGGCCAGTATCTGCCAAACACACATTACAACGGCGAGCGGTTGCCTTGAATAACACTGGGCACAGTGCCCGTACATACCCCTGTAATTTGTTGCCAAAGTACGTCCAACATAACCGATTTCTCGCGCTGCTCGATGTACTTCAATGTTCCTTAAAACCAGTTTGATTCAATATCATACATCACACGTCACATATTACAGTCATGACAGTACCGACATGTGTTAACTAAACATCATACTACATATTGTAAATGTAATTAATTCAATTTCAGAACTAACACGCACGTACCGTCTGTTAAAATGTTTGCAAATTTTTCGGAAGGACCGTGTATTCCCTATGACCGTAATCATTCTAAATCTGAGTGCTAGCCTAGAGTTAAGAATTTAATTACGCAAGGCTGTTATGATAAGAATAGTTTTAAAACGCCTGAAAATGAAGAAATAAAAAATAATAAATTCTTTATTTAAAATATCGAACATTACAGTAAAAGGTTAAAATTACTGTTGGTAGAATGCAACTGAAAACATTTAAAGAATAATATATTTTAATGTAAAGTTCAAGTCATTGATCTGTTAATTCAAAGACTTAGTGTTCTATTCCGGCCAAGAACATGAATAAGTTTTCAAGGATTCCTCGTCTCAAACTGTTCTCCTCTTGACAAGCAAATAACTTCGAAAAGGAATTCTGACATACATTAAGTAAAGGAAAGCATCTGGCTTGAGTTGAATTTTAAACTTAATTAAGTAACAAATTAACGGACTGCATATCCACAATAGTCAGAATTCCTGCAACATTTCGTTAGATAATTTTTCTCTTAATGTTTTCAATAATAAGTACGAATGGCGATGATTAATTCCTAATATTTGCTTTTGTCATGAGTGGCAACGATAGCTTTCATTTAAATTGGAAGCAGTCTGTAACCTAAAACAAGGAGGTTAGAATAAATGAATTAAGCCTACTCCGTATTCCCCGTGCAATGAAAATGAAGCCATGAAATGTCAAGGTATGATGTCATGATCAATCATGGCCGCTGCCATAGGCGATACGTACACTGTACGGCGGCCATGATAAGTCGTGACGTCACGTTATTGACATTTCTTTTGCTTCGTTTTTTGTAATGTCATGCTTACTTCATCTGTTCTATCCTCTTTGGCCTAAAACTCTATCCTAAAATTTCTGTTGCCATTCATACTACTTACAATAAATTTTAATAACATGTTTCTGTAAATATGCGTTATAATTTTCCCTTAAGCAGTGAGTGGGAATCAAACTAACAGGAAAAAAACGATTTAATTAAAATAAGAGTGCTATGTTCAAATATAATAAAGCTATAATTTGATTATTTTCCATAGCTGTTTTCATTCATATTCTATGCTGATCATAATGCACTGGATTTCTGTTCGTTAATAGTTTCCTAATTATTTCAAAGGCTAATAAAATTTTCTACTTGTTAATAGTTTCCTGATTATTTCGCAAGATAATAAAAATATTCGAGGGTATCCAAATCTCTTTCAGATTTATAAGAAATCAAAATTAAGGACATTTATAAATCATTAAAGATGATTGTAAAATTACCGCCTAGGCCCACAAGACGCAGACTTAAAAGGCCAGGTATTTTAAGTGAGATTCGAGTCATCCTATAATTTTTCACATCATTTTTCCTTAAAAAAATAAAATGAAATAAAATCTGAAGGCTTTCAGGTCTTATGTTGCACCCAAACGAGCGTTTTTTTCATTTAGCGACACACACATGTATTCGAGAACACCTGGTCTAACGTCACTTTGGGCTAAAAATATTTAAAAACAGCATACCTTTAGAATTTCCGATAGACAGTCTCGCGAGGTTGGAGATAAAAATGTTTTATTCAATATGGTATTGCCATTGCTCGCTTTGAAATTCTTGAGATTTTTAATCAAAAAATTCATTCAAGTTTTACAAAACATGTAATAGACAGTAAAACAAATTAGAAATTCCAAATTCGAGTTTCCAGGTGCCTATGTTCGGAGGTAGGCTATGTTGTTCACAATTTGATGACTCTATATACTGTAGTTTTTTCACAATGAGAGAACACATACTTACATTCATACAGATTCTTCATTATTTATTTTCTTTAAATACAATACAGGGCGATGCAAAATGCCGTTTCTAATGGCCCTTTGGGGTTAAAAAAAACAAGGTATATTGTCTTTGGAAGCTTTTGAATGTGTGCTCTTCCTAGGGCTCTAGGGCAATTTAATCAAGGCCTGGTTAATTGCTAAACTGTAAAAACGAAAAATTATTCAATCTGAAGTCCTGAAAATTGGGTCAGCGCAAAACTTCTGATTTTGTTGTTCAGTAAGTATATTAGCTTTTCCCCAATGAACATTAATGTACCAAAAAGCAAGAAATGTTTTCGAATAAAATCTCCTTCGTTTGATTTTGTTAAGTTCTGTTCATAGTAATCAGAAAATCCACTTAATTCTCTCTGTTTATAACTTGGAGCTTATTTCTCATTTCAATATTAGTCGATTTAGGGGATATAGGTGATATTTTGGTACAAGATGTGACGACGACGTCTCTAAAAATCGGATGGACAATGGCATCCGACACGAACTGGAAAGAAAGGTCTTTCATGGTCACGTGGGAATCGAGTCCATCCAATCAGCGTCGGAAGAGAGAAATCGAAGTTTATCAGAAAGTTGTACGAGACACTTCTGCTATCATAGAAGACCTGAAACCGGGCACTACATATAGAGTAGCTGTGGCACCACATGCAGAGGCTATCACAGCGGAGGATTCTGGGAAGGAAGTCATTGTATCAACAAGAGAAAGTAAGATATTAAGTGTAGCATATTTAAATTAAAGTCCAATTTACATACAGTAAAAGCTTTCTAAATTTAGATAAAATATTTCCTTGGAAAAACGTTTTTTTATTACAATTAATTAATGAAAATATTTAAAAGATTAATGGTTAGTGTACAGTAGAACATCTCTCGTATCTTAGGTACGAGAATGACTAAATGAAAATTTTGTTTTATGCAGAATTGGATAGATTTAATAAAGAGGAGGAAAATATCCAGATTAATTAATTCTATTCCAAATGCTGCAGGAAAACTTCATATAGCAAATTGCATACCATTGCATAATTTTCAAACGCAGCTTTATTGTTATTGGCATTGATGGAATTTTTTTTCTAGAATGAGGCTAAGATGCTGCAGTAATACACAAATTTCAAATGACCTATTTATCTTTTCTTACGATGCTAGAACTTCAAAGCTCTCTTGCACAAAATTGATTATAAAATTTATAACATTAAATTAAAAATCGGAACATAAACTTGTACAGACATATATATAACAGACTTCTAAATATGTAGAGACAGTAGGTTATTTCGGAAGCAAGAGACATGAAAAATTAGCAACACCTTCGCGGGGAATCGAATCACGGATCTCTCGCTTACCCACCGAGCGTGCTGACCACTACACCACGTAGGAATGCGAAGAAGGTGGGAGAAATACCTTATGAACTAAAGGGGACAAAAGAAAAAGAGGACGAAATATCGTCATACGAAACATGTACCTTCTTCATTATCAGTGTTGGTTGGGGTTATAAGATCCACTTCTTCATTACCTATTTGCCTTTCTCTTAATTTTTTTATTTCTCCTTCTTCCGTATCCTTCGCCGATAATTCCTTTACAAACCTCCATGAATTCTTCGGCTTTATTTTCAGTGCATGGAAATCTTTTAAAACTCTTGACAATTCAGACCAGAGTTGATACCAGCAAACACTCAATGTTGATGAATTCATTTGTTTTTATGCGAGTTTAATCATTTTTATAAAGTCACTGTGTTGAATTGCTTCCAAAATTGCCATCTGCGATCCTGCGTGGTCTCTTGTAAAGAGCGCATTGCTATAGCAACACAGCCTATGCTTTGCAGCTTACAGGCTATGAAAGTGTTTTATTCTAGTGTTTGAAAAATTAGATGGAAACAATTAAGATATCTCCTTATGTGCAAAATGGCGTTATGGAAATCCTTCTGTTCAATAGTTTATTGTATTTGCAGATTTTTTGGGGAATACTGAATATTAATTACTATTAATATTAAATAAAATTATATTTATTATTATTATATATATTGCTGCGAATTTTGTACATACATAGATGATTTTAGTGCAGTTATACCTGAAATTGTTGTATTTTTTTGTGTAATGTAACGCGAAACAAATTTTAAGTGAAAGCTGTGCCGGAGAAGTAAGAATACAGGGATAAGTCTTTTTAACATTGAGTAAATTGATATCTCGGTAATTTCGCGAGAAATAGCACAAAGTCGCTAAATTTGGAGACATTTTGTTCCGGTGCCTGTATCACCGTAACATGTTGTAGAGTCATTAGGATTTTTTGGAAATAGAAGAACGGAAAATGAACAACACCTTCGCCGAGAATCGAACCACAAACCTCTCAGTTACGCGTCGAGTGTGCTGAGCACTACACCACGAAGGCATGGGAAGTAGGTGGGAGAACTATCTTACATAATCCCCTTTTAAAGGGCAACTGGGGCTTGGGGGACCTAATCGCCAAATTCTGGTGGTGGAGAATCATCATCCACCACCATTTTAGTTCGGGCGCCAGTGTAGAGACATTATGTTTTTTGAAGCCGGAGAGATGAGAAATGAGCAAAGCCTTCGCCGGGAATCGAACCACGGACCTCTCGGTTACGCGTCGAGCGTGCTGACCACTACACCACGAAGGCATGCAAAGAAGGCGAGAGAAATACATTATATATTTCCCCTTTTAAAGGGCATTTGGGCATTTAGAAACCCAATCCTCAAATCGTGGTGGTAGAGAATCATCATCTACCGCTATTTTAGTTCGGGCGGCACTTGTAGAGTCATTAGGATATTTTGGAAAAAGAAGAATGAAAAATGAGCAACGCCTTCGCCGGGAATCGAACCATGAACCTCTCTGTTACGTGTCGAGTGTGCTGACGACTACACCACGAAGGCATGCGAAGAAGGCGGGAGAGATACCTTACAATGTATTGAAATTGAATAAATGTAATTCACCGCTATGTTGTTAGCTGTAACCGTAAGCCCATACTCTTACTGCTTTCCAGTAATTTCGAGGAGCAGAAAGTGCTGGAAATATCAGTTGGAAACTATAAAAACCAGGAGAGAGAGCACATCAACTCGGTTGTTTTAGTTATTGTTGTTGCGAGGTGTAGTTTCGTGTGAATTGAGATAAAGTCGAGTCAGCTTTCTCTTTAGATGCGCTTTGCATTGCGTTGTGTTTAATGTTCTTAGTAGTTTGAAGTGTAACTACTGATCATACTGCGTATACCTGTACGAATATTTCTGTAGAAAATTCCAGAATCCTGAAATATTTCTTTTCATAAAAATAAATTTTATTAACCTATTTTCGGATTTGTGCATTCAGTCTGTTACGAACCCATACGTACTCAACAATATTATATTGTTAATTATTATTTTATTAGTTATT
>KK120733.1:54305-77655 GCA_000611955.2 Stegodyphus mimosarum | reverse complement strand
AATGTATTATAGTAAAATAATAATGTATTATTATATTTTGTTTTATTATACTATTTATTATGTTATTATTTACGTTATTATATTACTTATATTATTATCAATATTCTTATTACATACTAAAATACTATTTATTAGTTTTGTAATTATATTATTATAATAACAAATTAGTATATTATTATAATACTAATACTGAACGTTCAGCTGTTTATTCGATTGCATCGTATTCATACATCAAGGATTTAAGAAAAGAAAAGCGAAAAAAAAAATGAGAGAGAGAGAATTCTTATCTTTCTAAAAGTATTCAATGTTTAAATATCTAATACGTTTCCTTTTTCTTTTCAGATGTGGTTACAGCTGGATATACGGTGAGTATCTTTCCTTATGATTATGAAATATACATAGTTAGTGAACAGTTTTGCTTGTTTGCGAAATGTTTGTAATATTTGTTTTCTTAATGATGCACACATTATAAATATAATCTAAAATAAAATAAAATGTTATAATATTTTACGCGGATTGTAAAATATGTGGAATAAAACCCTTTCATATAAGGAATAGGATATACAAAATTAAATTTTATTAAATATTTTAGGGGTCGTACATTTATCGTCAACTTCAAAATAATACAAATTCCATTAATTATAAGATTTCGAATTCCAGTCAGTATCTCTACAAATACTACATGATTTGAAGTCATTTCTTCTAAAGTGTGTTTTCTACCTAATATTAAAGGTATCTTTTAGAAATTTGCACTTGGAAACAGCTTGAATAGTAGTTCAAAACTACCTTTCGAGAAGTAGCGCTTGGTTTCAGTCGAATAATTAAGCAACAGTGCAATTGCAAGACAGAAAACCCATATATTAATTTATGATCCAAGAAAAATCCTGAATTTCTTTTGATAGAATGTAACTGCATAAAAGAACGTACGTTATTTGAACGTATTTCTTCTGTTATTGGAGAATGTCTATAATGAAATTATTCCATTTCTTCGAAACATCCGTTCATTTATTTTCATATATTGATAATATTACTTCTTTCGGTTCAAAATAAGGTTTTTATTCAATTTAAAAAACTATTAAACTTTATTTTTGAAATCCTGTGCAATTATCTCAAATATAATAACACTCGAACTTAAAGTTACAAAAACAGCTGTCATTAATGCTTTAAAAACTAATATCATATATATATAATTTGCGAAAGGCAAATGTAACGAAGTGTTTAATACAATTCAAAGGTTAAGAGAATATATTTTCAAAGAAAATATAAGAGAAACCAACTTTTGAATCTAATCCTTGAAATTCGCTTATTATATAAGGGAATTTCAAGGATTAGATTCAAAAGTTGATATATTAGTATTCAAAGTTGTATTTCGTATAAGCAAAATAGCAAGACTGACAAATTTCAGTTAAATTGACTTCTCGGAATCATTTAGACAATATATTGAGATGGAGAGTCATAGGCAGGCTTGAAGCTGAGCCATCTCAAACAAAAATCTTTTGATGGTTACAGATGTCTCGAATAGTCATATTCAACTCAGGCATCATTCCAAATTATATGTACTGGCAATAGAAGATCCAAAGAAGGTTGACTAAGATCTACGACACTTATGGAGGATCGAAACGAGGTATTAAATGCAAGATGCCATAGAAAGATGACACTAGAGAGTTTTCTCATGACCTTGCTGTTGTGTCTGGAACAATAATTTGCATGTGAACTGTACACAGATATCTATCAGAGTAGACGGTTTACACCCGGGTTTAGGGAAATGCGTCCCGTTTTAAGTATTCGCTGAACAACCAGGCCTGTCACTTCTGAGTGAAAGATCTAGGCCTATCCAAACGGCCATGGCCAGATTCAGAAGTAGGCATCTTCGATGCATGAAAATTCAAAGAGGGAGAAAAGACCTTCCCCTCGTGTGCCTGTTCCCTCCCTACCTCTTCCGCTCACCTACTGGATTGTATAGGCGTCTCCCTGAGACAGGGGACTCTGCAGGGCGGCATCAGCGGTCTGCTTGTGCGGCAAGGTCTCTTGAACTTGGTGTAGGCTTTCTGCCCCAAGGGGATTTGAAACAACAATTAAGAGTAGATAAGTTAGGACCATATCCTTTTCATTGATGATTCAATACACAGAGTGTTTCTCGACGAGTCTTCATCTGGAGAGAGCCTGGAGTTGGAAATCATTCTCCACATAATAGAAGACAACCACTTTGATGAAATGGATTTTTTGCGTGGAGAGTAATAGACGTAGGCACATCAATGCATGTCATCCATGTGGCGCTATGGCGCACAAAGAAGGTTCTAGAATCTTATGCGAGTCTTCTATCGGGTAGCTGTTTAAAGGACTTCATTTTTATAGATGGTGACGATGGTCAAATGGTCTACGATTTTCTTTAAGAACAGAGTATTCGCCGGATGGTATAGCCAGTGAAGATGCTGCACTTATGTACAATAAAGGATATTTGGCATCCTCTTATAAGAGTCACTGCACGACGTCAGTATCTTTACTCTCAGAAGAATAGGATTAGGATTCATACCTTATACCTCATTTATAGTATGAGGGCCTGTTTCACGGTATGCAGAGCTGTGCCGGATCGCCTAGCCGGACTATTCTAGCAAGATCAGGCGTCGTGTTTTGGCCGTTCTTAGATTATCGCATAACATTTGGCCCCCTAATTATTTTATTACGTTACGATTAGCATCTCACATTATTATGCATTCTGTATGAAAAATTCCATTATAATAAACTACTGAAACTCATCCTTGAAAAGTTATTTGATGGAAAGGTTTTTCTGCTAGTGGTTTCTATTATATCGTGCTTCAATATTTAAGAAAACATAAGTTAAGGTTTAATAATTTTAATTTTTCAAAATGTCAAATGTTTTTGTGCATAACCTTAATTTTGGACAGTAGACTAAATTACGAAAATAACTACAAACATTAGAAGTGCTAATATTCCTTATGATGAAATTTCCAATATTCTAAATTATTCTCCTGAATTTTTGAAGGACATTTGCAAATGAGCATTTTCTTTCAGTTTCATATTAAATATTTTTTTGTTTTATCTTGCTTATGTTAAGCAAAATACTTATGTTTTACTGCAAAATACTGAAAAGTTTGGAATTTTTTTAAATTGTAAATTTGCATAATCTGTATAGTATTAATTTCAGTAAAAGAGAAAAACTAGTGGAATTTTTAGATAAAATTTTAATGCGATATCTCGCAAAAATTTGTATCATTTAATGATGCATTCTAATTCGGCTATTGAAAACATTTTTTTTTTCGCACACATTTTTTTTCTATTGGACTAGTGCAAAAATTTATGTTTTACATATTTTTTAATTCAAAGGTTTTGAGTTATCAAAATTAAATTAATCTGAGAACACACACTTTATTCATTTTTTAAGCCAGCATCGGGGATTTACGACTAATAATTTTAGAAATAGTTAATGGTGCAATCTTTTTTACATACACTCTGAGTTCAGTTTCCGAATTTTGTTGACTTACTCTTATTTACACGAATTAGATTTTATGCAAATTTCAGTATTTATAAAAATATTATATTAAAAACGAACATTTCAATAATTACCCACATCTAAGTTCATTCTCTAAGGAATGCTGATTAAGATAACTTCTCAGGTTCAGCGATTTTCAGTATTATGTTAATTTTGAAGTTTTCCTAATTACTTTGTTTAATTCTTTAGGATTCCAGATGCATGCTTGTTATTCTCAAGATCTCTTGCTGTATTACTGTGATATTAGGAACCGGCTGTACAGTGTTCGTGCTCATTGCTACAAAGTGAGCTAATTTTTGTTTATTTATTTAGACGTTCATTTATTTTTTGGTATTAACCTTCTTTTTTGAAAATGAATGACGAAAGAATAAAATAGTAATAATTAAAAATATACATATAAAAGCTTTTAGATTTTACATTACGCCCAAAGAGGCGTTTTTCTAACGTTTTGTGTGTTACCTTTATTTATTAAATATCATGTTCTTCGCACTTAAACCATAAAATTCAATCCAACAGCAATAACTCAAAATATTTTTATAAAGCATATGTTTAGAATTTCCGACACACAGTCTCGAGCGCTGGAGGTAAAAATATCTTTTTTCGTACAATGTTGTCATTTCTCGTTTTGAAATCGTTGAGTTTGTTAATAAAAAGCTTATAAATGCTGTACAAAATATGAAATAGATAATAAAACTAATTCCAAATTTGGGCTTCTAGATGCCCATATTCGGGTGGAGACGTATGTTATTCAAAATTTGATTGTTCTAGGTACCGTTGTTTTATCACAATGCGCGAAACATATATGAATTTATGCAGATTCTTCATTATTTAATTTTGGATATAATGCAGGGCGATAATATTTGGTGCCACCAATTTCAAAAATGATTCTCCGTTTATAGTGAATCGACGCAAAATGCCAAAACAAAATTAATGGCCCTTCTGGGCTAACGCTCCTTTGGGCTAATAAATATGTTTTTCATGAATATGTCCTCTTTTTAAGATTTTTCTTTCCTGTCTCTTAATGGACACGGGTAATAATTAAACAAATACGATATAAAAACCGGTTTTAAATAACATTTCTTGTTAAGTAAATTATGTAAAATTATTTTCAAGTACTTATAAATGGATGCCTATAACTATTTTAAGTTCTCTTCTTTTACTTCCCTTTCCGTAAATTTACGAATTAAATCATAATAATTAATACCTTTAGCTATTATCTATATATAGTATAAAGAAGAAAGTCTGTTAGTTTGTCTTCTAATAATTCAGTCACTACTATAGCTATTGTCACCAAACTTTCTACATTTCTTTTCTGGGTCCTGGAAAAGGTTGTCGTCAACTTTTTTCCAAAAAAAAGTTACTAAAATCAGATATATTAATTAAAAACTCAGAAAAACGATCATTTTTGCCCTCATTTTTCCGAGTGGCGACAGTCTCGCACGCTGGAGATGAAAATCTGCTTTACTTGGAAAGTTATTGCTACTGCTCGCTTTCAAATCCTAGATTTTGTTAATAAAAAATTTCTAAGTTTTAAGATGAAATAAAAGTAACATTGCCAACCATTAAATACATTATTCCCGATTCCAAAAATTCGTGGGAATCCATTTCGACTGTTCCCATTTTTGTACGATTTTAATCAGCCGAAATATTAATTAGAAACTCCGAAAGCGTTAATTTTCGCACTCATTTTTCAGACTGACAACAGTCTCGGTGTTGGAGATAAAAGTGCTTTGTTTCGAAAAATGTTGCCACTGCTCACTTTCAGTTCATAGAATTTGTTAATCAAATATTTTACAAAATCTGTACATATAAAGAAGAATATATGTTTGTGTGTTTGTTTGTTTTTTCGCGTTATTGATTTCTGGTCAATAGCGATAAATTTTTTGCAACATTTAATCCACTGAAATTGAACATGGGTGCAATATTGGATGGAACTTGAACTTTTAAGACCATTTGATAAGAAAGACGAAAATCATTAAAAACTGCATGCCATTGTTTCTGATATAATGAGAGAGAACTAGCTTATTTTTCTATCGAAATTTTTACTTGGGTTCCATATGGCATTAGACTGAAAAATGTATGACTATGAATCGTATTTTTTGCATCGTTATTAGAGAAGGATTACAACGGTATCGTTCTCTGTGTTGTTAAATGCATTACTCTCAATCTAACTTAACTCGCATCGGGTACTTCCGCTAGTATTTAATAAGAAAAGGTGGAAAGACAGGATAAAGTTTCCTGTCTGATAATTTATCTTAAATCCTTTTTAATAAATTTAACTTTATAAACTCTTATCACAAGAAGAATTCAAAATGTAAAGCTTAAGAACTCTTCGAGAGTTACAACAATATTCAGTTAAACTCTATTAAAACACAATGGAATTAACTACAGTTATCCTATTTTGTGTTAGTTTGGAGTCTTCAAACTTAAAACACTGAAATTAAAATGAAACTTGCTCAGTAATTTTGCAGTAGTTAAATTTCCTCAGTTTGTTTTCAGTACTTAAAATTTTTGAAGTAATTAATTTCAGCAACAGCGAATTAAAGTATTAAGCTAGAGGGCATACTTGGGAAACTTTTTTTTCAGAAGAGAACAGCAGTTACAACCATCCAGTTATTTCGCAGTTCGGTCGTACAGCAGAACATTTCGCTGAAATTCATGTTTTTATAGTTTTTCATGTCAGTTCTATTTCACCAATTAGAAGAAATTTAACACGTCACCGACGGAAAAAAAATCGGCTGTAAGAGTTTCCTCTCTGGATCCATTCGTAACCCGTAATTTTACTGAGCTGCCAGAAAGCTTGAATAAGTTATGTAAACTGACAAGAACCCGCATTTGAACCACTACAAATACTGGAAAAGCCATACTGTAAAAGATCTTGTCTGCATTAGTACAGATATAACTCTAATTTTGGTTGGTTGGTTGGTTGATTGGCGTCGTGTCCTTTGAAAAGTCAAATGGATCTATACGAGGAAATCACAACTTTTGACAGTTCCACAAACACTATACAGCTCTCCCTGGAAAGGAAACTCCCCCAGGCTTAACTTTAATTTTAATTTACTAAATAACATTTACTTTTAGACTTATCTTTTCTCTCTAGACTCAATACTCGCTTACTTCGGTTACAGCCGAAAACATCGCGGAAGAAAACGTCGCGGAGAAAACAACGCAAGGCTTGGTACAAAACATCGGGAGAGAAAATAAAGCAAAGAAAAAACATCGCAGTTCCAAAACTTCGTGGCGCAAAATATCGTCGTCGAAAATTAAGCGGTTCAAAAACTTCGCAGTTTAAGAACAACGTCGTTGAAAATATCATGGTAAAAAATAAAGTACCTACAGATCATCGCATGACAATAACATCGCAGACATGCGTTTTTCAGGCTTCAATAATTGTTAATGGATATTCGCCTAATGATTTATGAGAGCAAGATGAAAAGAAGAATAATTTTTACTTTCATAGTTTTTATTAACTAATAAATTTATTAAAGCTATACAAAGATAACTAGCCGAGTTGGGCCGTAATTAAACCTTACCGGCGAATACTAATAGGCACGTAAGACTATGGCCGCTCGTAATAAGATAGGCTTAAAGTAACGATGTGGCCCGAAGGCGGAATCCGCTCTACTGAAAACTGAGCTCATCTCCGAAGTTCCAGGTTCCGCTAATCGCCGCGATTATCATGCTAAATGTGTGTTGTATTCTCCGGCTATCTTGATGTATTTGCCTCAGCGTGCACTTGAAGTAGGACGATTACCTGATCGATGAGTCCAAGAGAACAGTTAGGATGGATGAGGGTTGAGTAACTGATATATAAAACACTCTTATAACAGTCCTAATGTCTACGCAGATTTACCTGGATAAAAAAAATGATGACAGAATATCAAATCAGAATTCATGATCGCGTGTATCACGCAATTTGAATCTGAATTCATACAAAAGTGCAGAACAAAATACTTTACAATGGAATAAATGATAATTGAAGACATAAGATTATATGTAAATAGTTGCAGAAGGCAGTCCATGACGCTATATACAAATCATAGGTGCTAAAACTCAGTAACAGGAGATCTCCGAAGTGACTGAAATTCTCCATTAAATACTGGTTCTACTTCACTTACATAAAACGCGATACTAAATCCTCATTCTGGGAGGGAGTTTATTTTTTTTTAATAGCCGGGCGCTTTATTTAATAGCTATTAGTCTTGCGCCATTACAAGTGCCGGGGCTATTTCATTATGGAAGCATCTAACAGGTGGACATCATTGCCTCCTATGAACGAACAGGTACCTCCTATGAACAACCATGACTTCTCCGGGACTCGAACCCATCGTTACGGGAGTCAGGTTCACTAACCACTATACTGTCTAGGAGGTTCTGGCGGGAGTTGTAGGTGGAAAACAAGAATATAAAGGAAAGGGTTTCAAAATTAAAAAATAACTGTAAGAAAATTAAAATAACACCTAAATCTTTAATGGAAAAATATTTTCTTTTAATAATCGCTGTTATGTCGTACTTAAATAGTTAGGAAATGTTGGTTAACATTGAAATGTTTGCGCTCAATTCGTTCAAATTCGTGTTCTTTTGTTTCTGCTAATGATTAAAAATTTATATTTCTTCAGTAGTAACATGATCGAAATATACGAATTAGATAACAAATATTTTTTTATAAAAGTCCTAAGATAAGGTGTTGAATTCTTCTCTTAACTGCAAACTACCCAATCAGCATTAAAATATCGTTTCGTAAATTTTGGTACTTAATGAAAATTAAAACCTGAAATAAACATTAAAGGATTACGTTCAATAATTTAGCACTGTTGTGAGCCGCGGATTCGGAATTGTCTCTTTAAATAATCATTTCAAATGATGAGGGAAAAAACTGATAAATACAGAGCAAAATATATAGCTGTAAATACATCAACAAGGACAAGAATATTAAGCAAACCCTCCTTCGCGCAAGAGATATATAGTCAATTCCCAAAATCACTCTGAGACTAAACTCTAACATGCAATGAGATGCATTCCGATGACCTCAGAGATCACGTAACTTATTTATAACGAATGCAAACAAACAAGGTCATTCTTCTTCTTTTTCTCTTGCGGAATCTATCTCATTCAGCTAACTGGCGTTGAAGCTCAAAGTCTATTTATATGTTTTAGCACGAATTTCGCTTCGGAAAAAAAAACTGGTCATTCAGTTTCAAAAATGCGTTTTACCATATCTTCCAGAAAGTCGCCAAATTGGCAATAAATCTCCAATTTGGCTACGTAAACTATTGCTAATACGAAATAGATGTGTTATTTGTTTATATATCGTGCTCTAGTTCAGCTACTTTTCCAATTCCAAAACGTTATTGGACTCCTCCAAACTGAAAGATCTATAATTCTGTACAATAAATGCACATTATAGACAAAACAAGGGGCCACAAGTTCAATTATGCACAAAAAAAGCTAAATTATATTTTTGAGAAATTAATGAATGGATACTCTTAATTCCGACCAGGAAGAAAAATCAACAGGCAAATACTGGGCTAACATTCAAGACGCTTGGAAAACGTTTTGTCAAAACCCCCATAAGAGGCTGTGGAAAACTTCAGACTGCAAATAGGCCCCAATTGCATGGCATATCCATCTTAATAAAACTGTCATACTTCCATCTAGTATATTCCAAATTTGTAATTCGGGCATCATGAATGCAGAGCATCTTCTTATATGCCCTGAACTAAAGAGTCTTAGAAACACAACAAACCTAAAATTATTACCTTAGAAGCAACAAGTGAATAAATACCTAAATAAAATGATACATAGAATTACAACACAATACGAAAGCCACAATGCAAACAAACGAATTTAAATATTTACAGACATTTACAAAAGCGCTTATTAGACCGCGCTTGACCATGCAGAATAATATAGTAGTTTTAATTTAATTAGCAAAACATACATATTGACTCTGCATACATAAATAGTTGTGTAAAACCTAAAATAAAACATGATCTTTTTTTTTTAAACTCATACGTAGAATTTTTGTTACTAACTCGAATAAAACACTTTTGTTCAATGGTAAAGTCAACAACGGGAAGAAAGTAAGAACTTAGGCCATTACATAAAAAATAATAAATAAAAAGCATATAAAATTTACAATAAATAAAATATGAAAGCTTTTGGATGTTATATTACGCCCTAAGGTGCGTTTTTTTCACGGGGGATTCAAAACGTGATTTAAACTGTGATACAGACATTCAAAGTCGTTCGACGTAAAATATCGTTAGATACTGTAATGTCTTTGCGTTGCTACGCTACCATCACAATACCAGTAAGCAATGTAAAGAAACCTCGCTCATAAATTATCCGTGCTTAAAGATGCACGCGATGTTAATGCTAATAGAACGCCTTTTGCTCATATTCGGAGGAGGATTACGTTATTCAAAATTTGATAGCTCTAGGTACCGTTGTTTTATCACATTGCGAGAAACATACATACATTCATGCAGATTCTTCATTATTTAATTTCTTTAAATATAACACAGGGCGATAATATTTGGTGAAAAAGTTTGAAAAGTGATTCGGACTTTTATAGTGAAGCAACGCAAAATGCCAAAACGAAATAAATAGCCTTTCTGGGCTAACGCATTTTGGGCTATTAACTTCACGTTCTGAACTTTATGTTAGTTAAGATATTTTTATTTATTTGCATAATTTTATAGTCGAAGATGAAAGAGAGAAGACGCAAAGAAATAATTCACTAAATTTATAAATGAACAAAAACTGTATAGCATGTATAAAATGCAAACACTACGCAGAATCTCAGGCTTCCGTTGCAATTACTTTATCTTTGGAAGCTTTGGTAGCTGTAAATATCAAGTATTTGAAATAAATCTATTTAATTTAAAAGAATTCTTCAATTAATTTGGTTCTAAAATTTACATTACCACCTTGATTTTCATTTTGAAAGAAATTATATTTTTATACGACGAAATTTTTTTTATTATCAGAGCTTCAATAAATTGCAGTATTTTTATATGTGAAATCAACTGCTTGTTTTTTTACTAGTTAAGCCACTATTAAGTTATCCACTTACTTCAAAGCTTATCTAAATGGAAGTACTTTCTCATGATCGGCCGTGCTTAATGAGGTGAAAGTAGTATCAGAAATAGTGATCAAGATAATATGCATTAACTTCCTCTGTAGAACTGAACTTTTCCACTTAAGCTACGTTAAATATGCTTTATATGTACACTTTCAATTGCCAGAATAAAACTGTAGAATGATATATTCTTTATAGAGAAATGCTTCCTATGTATGTTTCAATTCATTTACCAAAGATACGTATATTTCACATACATATATACTGTCTAGCTTGTAAGGTTTATCCTAATTTTATTAACAGTTATTTTAAGTTATGCAACTTTCCTATCTTCCTAGCTTCAGCTTACAGGTTCCTACCAGAATGTAACTTCAGAAAAGCAGTGAATGCAAATGAGTAAGAGTACTATTTAAGTGGATGTTTCACCGACTTCGTGAGAGGGAGTCTGATTCCCCGACTAGCGAGCGTTTCCCTTTTGGCTACGTTCTCTCTTAGATACTACGCTCGGCCATACTTTAGGCCCTTGCTTGGCTTCGCCGATCTAATTAATATTTAGGGGCCAACTACTTAGAATCCTGATAGCTTCGACTATATCTTTCAGATAGCTTTAGTTAAGCTTAGTTTAGTTTAATTTCATAATTATTTAAGTTCAAGCCCACGTGGAGGCTTTGCTGTATACTCCGAGTTAGGAGTTGATTGTAATTATTCTGAGAAATAAAGGATAGTCTTACGTGTTTCTTAAGTTTCTTTCTTTTTTCTCGATTTAAATGTTACTCTTACTGATTTGCATTAAACGCGTTTCTGAAAATACATTCTGGTAGGAAATTGTAAGCTGAAGCTAGAAGAGATAGAAAAGGTGCATAAACTTAAAATAAATGTTATAAAATTAGGATAAACTTTACAACTGTAAGCTTAAAGACTCTTATATGTTATTAAACTTTAACAGAAATATTGCTGTTCCCATGAACAATATCTTCTATTTATTTTATTATTTATACCTCTCTCATTTACAAGCTTAAAATTATTTTTATATCTAAACGTCCTTTTTTCTGCAAATGATTAGTGTTAAAAACAACAGATTTTGTTCATCTGCGTATTGGAATTACAATTTGATTGAGTTTTCTCTGTTTTAAAGGATGCTGTACCTGGATTGCCTGGCTCAAATATTTTCTGAGATCTCTACTTTGGCAGCTTATTTATGCATACTTATATCTTCTGCTCATTCATATAGTGTTGACGAAGTAAGTTAACTTCTTTCCAGCCATAATTTCTACTTGCGACGGATTCCTCAGTTCGAAAATACATTTCCCGACATACTTCATTCGTAAATTTAAAATGAAAACTTCTTAAAATTTGGATAAATTACTAGGAACCTTACATCAAAGCATTTTTTGTCCATAACATTATCCAGTCTTATATACAGCCCTTTATTACCGGCAGTCTTTCAATTCCTCCTAATTTTCTACAATTTATTAAAATTTTAAAACTTAATTGGATATAATTGTTTTATAAGCAATTCCTTTTAAGCTTTAATTTGGGAAAGATGAGTTTTTTAAGAGATATGAGAACTTGGAAAAACATGAGTTTTATAATACCAGCGAATACAATCCCGCTGTATTATTAATTGATCAAAAACTGAAGATTCTCCAGTCAGGTTTTCAGTTTTGAGTTTTCTTCGGCAAAAGCCACACTTTATAAGGTATTTTCTCCCTCCTTTCCCCATGCATTCGTGGTGTAATTGGAAGCATACTCGACGCTTCTTCGAGAGGTCCAGAGCTTGAGTCACGGCGAGGGCAATGTACATTCTTCACGTCTCCCGCTTCAGAAAAACCTGATGACTCTACAAACGGTGCCCGAACTGAAAGGTGGCAAATGATAAATCGTCACCGCTATGATTTACTGATGACCTAAGACCTAAGCTGGTATTTAGAGACTGGATTCCATAATTCCCAGTCGCCTTTTATTTGTATCTTAAAAGTAAGTTTATTTGTATCTTAAAAGTAAGTTGGAGTATCTTAAGTTATTTTTTTCCGCCTTTTTCGCGTGCTTTCACGGTATAATTGGAAGCATACTCGACGCGTATTCGGGAGGCTCCGTCAAGAGAACTACCCATTTTTAAATCTCCTGCTTCAAAAACACCTAATGGCTCTACAAGTTAAACAAATGGTATAAGAAGCACATTCATCAATATCTAGCGTTAACTAAATTCAACAAATTATTGACTGATATTCCGCAAGACATCATCATTCTAAGAAAAAATTAGGTAGTGTCTTGCTTCCTCGCATATCTAGCACCAAAAGCACATATTGCATTGCAAGGATACACCAAATAACCTTTTTGAGTTCTTTTTGCATTTGTGGTTAAGAACATTATATTCTGTTACACCAGTACGCATATGCATGTAGATAAAAATTTTCAGTACTGCTGAAGTGCTTCTGTTGATTTTTCCAGGCGTGTGTGAATTCTAGCCCGAAGCTATGCGTGGCCGTCTGTGTTCTTATTCAATTCTTCTTCCAAGGAACATTCCTTTTCCTTCTTTTCGAAAGTGTGCGCATGTGCTCTGTTCTTAAGGAGTTTGTACCTGGATGCTGCAGTCCCAGTTCACCTTTTAGTCTCATATTTTTTGGTTTTGGTAAGTTTTATCGCATATCCACTTTTAAACACACATAATTTAATAAATTTTCACTGTTGACTTCTACATTTAGCTTCGTTCATGGCCCATTCTTACTGCATTTTCTCTTAATATTCAAGTATTTCTTTTAATATTTATTGATTTTAGTAACTCTTGAAATATTATCCAGGTATTTTAGTGACATGATTTTTGTAAAGCAGGTTTGAATACTGAGTTCACGGTATTGAACAGAAAATAAGATCACTTATATTGATACCTCTCATTCAATACCATAAATCTTTCTAGATCTTACTCTAACAAGAAAAGTTGGCTTTGCTTGACCTGATACCAGTGGGTTGATACCATTTGATAATGGGCCGATGTTCTAAATGTGAACTGAAATTAAGTGCCTGGATCCTATTTCAATTGATATTTCTTATTGCTTACAAACCTTTCCTTCAACTGAGCAAGAGATCGTATATATATTCCTTTTACAAATGAACAAGGTTTCACAGTATGCATAAATTTTCCTATTTATAACTATATTTTGATAATATACTTGTTACCAGCTATCAGTAACAGTAACAGGGTCCTATCAATAATGATAATTTCAGGAGCTCTCCTTATACCAGTCATTGAAGGTTGTCCCAAAAGTAATATCTTAGAACAGTTTTATGAAATTCAGTGGCTATGACAGGGCTGTTTCATTGTTTGAAGCTAACTCTAATACAAGAATACAAATGCGTCACGATAATTTCCTTCTTATTGTGGAAGGAATCTGAAAAGTCTATGTAGATGAAGGTCTAAAGTAATCTGTTTCGATCTGAGTACCTTGCAGACAAGCCAAAATCAAATCTTCTGAAAAATATGCAATTAAAGAATATCAGCCATATGGAAGCATTTCTTTGTTAAGCAAGGATCCACTGTTTGCGTTTATGTCTCCATTGTTGTATCCTCCTTGATAACTGATTATGGTTCTTGATAACCAGTCTGGCGCTATATTTTTATAGCGCCAAATCGATATACAAATAAAGCTAAGTATAGCGATATTTTCGTAATCTCACAACAGGTAATCAGAACAAATTAGATAGACTTTTCTTTAATTTTAAAATTATATTATTAGAAGTTATTTAATTTTTAAATCTAAACTGCTAATAAACGCAGTTTCTTACTTGCCATTTCCGCTTTTACATTAATGAAATGGCATTCTGATATTAGTATTTACCCCTGCAGGTATTCCAGCTGTCATGACGACAGTTTCTGCAGCTATAGCTAGTGATGAATTTTCGGATGGAGATGATAAGTAAGTGAAATTTGACATATGTTACACTTACGTTTTAAAGTAGCAATTATGTAACTGAAAATGGAGATCATAAATTTCTTTTTCTCCTGTATTTACACATAACTACATCCCTGATACAAGAATGTACAAGTAAACAGAAAAACGAAATGACAAACAAAGAAATAATTTACTTTCGCTATACTCGTTGTGTAAAACTTTATGGTGCTAGAAATAAAGAAATTGATTCATTTCTACTCCTGTAAAGTTCTATGCAACTTCTAAGCAGTGTCTAGCATTGGCAGTCATTTTTCTTTAGCCAGCGCTATCCACATTTAAACTATATAAAACATTTATCTATTTTTCGCCTCGTCTAAGGCTCTACCCTTCTTCCTTTTCCTTTTTTTAATCTATTTGCGTATCCTTGAGCTTTTTTCTTCTAATTCCTATTTCCTCACTTTTGATAAATTATATCGATATATTCCGAACGATTAGATCCACTGAGGACTTCTTCGTATAAGGCAGAAATGGAGAATCCCAGAAGGGTTTAACCCCAAAGGAACGGATACTACTCTGACCCAAAGCCTGCCTAAGGCTCCATAACCTGGAAAGGCTCCTTAACCCGTTGCCGAGGAGGTGCTCATCTCAACCCTCCTCATAGGATATGGAGGTATGTGAACCCAGTGATAGAAATACTAAACCATCGACTCTTAAGCAAAGCGTATTATTTAACGAACGCTGGGAAATATCTATCATCAAGTTTGGATAAGCTTGTTGATTGCATTGATCCCCTACTAGAAAATGCCTTTAAACTATCTGGATTCGAGACTGCACCTTCAGTTTGTTTGTTTACATTTTGATTTTACCTCTTTACGATTTCAACAGTTAAAAAAAAAGCCGATGAAGTGCATCTCATGCACCAACTACCATGAGCTACGTTGCTTACAACACTGTAGTAGTATACATCCGTAGTAGTATACAGTGAGTTTGGTGCAAACCATGCAACGCTTTTGGAAGCGGATCCAAATGCGAAATCTATGGATTACTAATGGACCAATGGAATTCTAATGGATTGGTTCGTGTACGCTAACTCCGTAAGTGTTTATTAATGATGAGTTCAGTTGAAATTTATAGCCACAACAGATAGTGAATTGAGATATATAGATACAGCAGATGGTAAGTTTAAATATATAGCTACAATAGATTTCCAGTAATTGATATCTTGAGTATTTAAAATCTTTCGCATGAAAAGTGTGTTCATTATTTTTTGTTATGTACTATTTCGCGTGGATTATTGGAACTGGAATGTAATGGTAGTCCAGGAATTTTAGCAGGAAATGGTTCTTCGACTATGCATTGTGATTATTACCCTAAAGCGGTGGTGTTATATATGACGTTACGAGCATTGAAGCTTGTACCGCCGTCTGGTGACACAGGTGATCACAGACAATAAAATTTTCCGGTGAATTTCCAGTGATAAAATTTTCTTCTCTGCTGCCGAGTTGGAAGCCATCTTCGGTATCGTCTTGAATAAACTAAATCAAAAAAAGATCTGCTGTTTTTAGGATCACATGGATTGTTACCTATTAATGGATTATTTCACGTGAGTTACGTATCTATGGTACGCAGATGAAAACCGAAAGCATAAAAAAAAATCAGTTTTACAATTACTAAAATTATTGGAAAGCTATCTGAATGGAAAAAAAAGTAAAGCTGATTTTAAAATTAAACTGTTGAAAATTTGGAATGAAAAATAAGGATACATATTAATGACTTATTCAGTTTTACACATGACATATTTTTTTTGTCTTTGTATACAAATACTCAGCGTTTACTAAGGAAGAAAATTTCTTTTCTTTTACATGTGTATGAAATTTAACGAAATATAATGCTATAATGATCAAATTGCATATTTTTTCATTTTAGATAACAGAACATTGGGACAACAACTAGAAAGTGTAATTAATGATTTTTTTTTTGTAAATGTTTCAATTTTATTTTTGTTAATCTACTTTAAAGAACCTAAATTTATAAATTTATACTAACCATTCATTTACTTTTAAAGAGAAATGAAAGATTGTTTATTGTGAGAGGGCAGTAGCTTTTAAAAAATTAAATAAGCTACTAGTATTAGATGAATCTGGAATTTCTGAAATAATTTGTGGAATTCGGGTGCTTTTCAAAAACTTTTCTACTTATTTCACAGTTGCTAACAATGATGTATTAGTAAAAGCCTCCTGATTTTAAATAATAACTATATCAGATATTAAACAGAAATTTAATTGTTGAATATAAATATACTCTGTACTGAGGAGAGGCAAAGATGACATTTACTAAGCTGATTAAAAAAATTGATTTTCCTACTATAAAACGGAATGACTCTCTTCCTTAAATTTTCCTGCATTCTGTAGGCTGAAAGCATAAAATAAAAAACAAATTTTAATTTACAGAGATTTAAAAGACATTAATAATTAAAAAATATTGGTACTTATGTATTGTATCATCAACCATGGAAGTTGGCTACCACTGAACATGAAAGTTAGCGGAAGTGCCGTCAAAGTTGCTCCGATCGATGATCCCGAATCCAATGATATCCCGAATTCATCATACCTTTTTTGAGAATGGCGGAACAGGCTGTGTAATGTCTATAATCCTTTTATTCCATACATCTCTAATGCAGATGAAAATTTTACCTTGTTTGTAGAGAAGTAATGCATGATGTCAAAAAAGCATATTTCAGCTAATGTAAAGAAAATAATGCAACATTGACTTAGACAAAAAAGTGTTTATAGATGGAGGTATGTGAAGATGTTTTAAGTATAACAAAGCACAAAAAGTTTTAGAAATGGTTTAAAAAATTAGACAAAAAAAGGCGTTCTTCAACCTGAATGGCTCGCTTCATAACACGGAAAATGTACTTCAAGAAGGTCAAAGCTCAGACAGAATTGTGACAACAAACTTCACCTGCGTGAATCATGGCCGACGGTTTCGAATGCCTGGACGTTAGTTTTGAAAGCATAAAAGTAAATGCGGGAGGTTAAGGGAAGCTGTAACTAATTATCTGAAAGAGGCCCCTCATTTCAACTGATCTCAGCCCGACAAAAGAATCTGAACGATGTAGCAATCCAGTAATTATAAATACCAGTGGTTTAGTAGGCGCAGAAGCACTCACTATTTGAGCAGCAAAGAAACAACAGAACATCAGAACAGAAGGTTTGTGCAAGGGGCAAATGCAGCAATAACCCCACAACTTCCCGTCATTTCTAAAATATGCCTCAAACTGAAGATAAGAATGTTTTATTGGGACCATTGCAAGATATCCAGCAGAATGACACTATTCCAAAAGAATACTTTCACGCTAACCATTTACAAAAAAGCATCATCGCACCGTTTGCAATGATGAATGCCTAGATTAAAATCAAATAGCGGCCAAGTATATTTGTACTTTGCACGAATAAGCTATGATTTGGAATGAGCGCCAATGATCAGCGTCTACGTTTTTTTAACATAGGCAGATAGTATATGGAATATGCCTGTATTATTAAACTTTTCCGCATATACACCGATTGTTTTCGGAAACTTAGGTTACGCAACTATTCTTCTTAACCATCCATACCACCCACACGCTAAGAGTGTCAAATGCTTTCCTCGGCCAATCTTGTTACCACTTCAGAACAATATTTACAGGAGAACTGCCGATACTCTTAGTACTGATTTCACAAAGTCGACAACCTGTTATAATAATAACTCAACCTTTCTTGGTCATTCATGTATAAGATATTACTGAATATTTTATGCATTAAGACTAGAATTTTGTGGAATGTGTTAGCCAGCTTTATCATATTTAGCATGCTATATCTGAGATTACTTTCAATGAATTACATGTATCTACACCAGGTCTCGTAACCGGTTGTACATCTGCAACCATTTTTGTTTCTAAACATACGGTCTCACAATTTTTGGGATCATTTTGTTTTTTTTTTCCTCTTACTTCTGTATATTTACTGGGTAGTTTTTACTTCTGCGTAGTTTTCTTACTTCTGTATCGATTTTATCGGACTTGAACGATTTCTTTCAGAAGTGCCGTTTTTTAAGCACGTTAAAGCCAGTTAAAGCCATATTCTACCGTAGGAGATACAGATGGTACATAAACCTTCTTTTCTTTCTTATGGGAATGAACAGCCAAAAGTGTTGCCCATGATGCAACTGCATGAAAATCACACCCATATTCGTGTTCATTCACGTGTAAACTGAAATATGTACAAATTTCAGGCTAATGGGAGAAATACTTATTCAGGTTACAATGAATTTATGTGCGTTCACTGATTAAAGTCGTCAACCAATGCCCCGTGGCGTAATTGTTTACATCAGTTATCTGGAACTAAACGCAAAACTGGACTTTTGCACATAGCTAATAAAATGGGCAAATTAAGCTACTGTGAATGTCCTGCGCAATGGATGCATATTGGAATTCAGGTGTATAGTGTTATTTAAAGTTAATATGGTATCTGAGAGTGAACAATATACATTTGTTATGACTAAAAAGCATCACTTAAATAACGATTAAGTAACACCATAAGTGACGATAAATTGGTAGAGTCGAGGATGGAAGCAAACAGATATGGGATACTTTAAGATATAAATATCTGTCAAATTGTCATATCAAGAACTTGAAACAGCATTTTAAGCAGAACCGTTTTCTGTCGATTGGAATGAATCGTGAATTAATTACACGAGATTTGGTTTTAGAGCTTTAGGCTGCCGCAGGAAAAGAAATCAGCTTTTTCATTGCTGCACAAAGGCATCACGAAGTTGGATTTAGTACGAAATTTATGTCTCACTTATTTCAGCTTTTAAAGGGGTCTGTTAAGGTAATATTGTCATCATGTTCAGTACAGACAGGAAGAGTTTGATCATGTACTTTTACTAACGAGTCCAGATAGAGCTTGAATTGTGACTAGCTGTAGTTTGATCTGAAGGCAGCGAGGAATAGGAAACTTTCCACTTATATAGGAATATTAAATATATAAGAGTAGGAAAGTTTTTCAATAGGAAACTTTTTCATAAAAGATCCCATTCCCTCTGAAGCACTTTCATTTTTTTACGTGGAATCATCAAAAATGACTACTCTAGGGTGCATATCTTCGATGGCTCGTCTGGAACCCATTACAGATACGTGGACAACAGTCTTTAAAGCTCATATAGGGCTGTATAGGTATGCTGGTAATCCAGATTCTTTGCTAATGTTTAATAACGGTCATCCATATCGATCATCTCCTGTATCATAACACTTTAAAACAGAAGACAGCATTCGAATGGATTAGCCACCTTACTCACCAAATTTAAACCCGACTGAACACGCGTGGAGTGCCGTTAAGCCGTCGAGCACGCGTGATGCCTCTCCGAATACTCCATAATACGAAAATTGCACTTGATCCACTGGTAAATTTAGAGGAATAGTATGCGAATTCACAATACTTGATCCACAGGTAAATTCTATGAAATCAAGATGAAAGGTTTGCATTTCTTTCAAAGACTATCATTAAAGAAAGATTTGTTGCTAAACAGCGGAGATAATTTTTACATTGTTTCTGAATTTCCATATATATTATTTTCAATTTAATAATTTGGCAAGGATAGTAACTCATATTAAATAATGCTTTTGCACAAATTGTTTTTAATTATTTTTGACAAGTAACATTTGAGTTGTGTTTCTGTAAATATCCTTTAATTTTGACCAGCAGTATAGATTACGCTGCCTGTTTGTTCACATACACTGGTGTGCAAAAATTAAGGACGAGACGGTTTTTTCAATATAACTTTGTACAAAAGCTTTCCCAATCAACACATTTAATACCGTAAGATCCCCAATACGTAAGGACATGAATAATGTAAGCAACACTTACTAAAAGAGAAATCAGAGGGATAAAAAGAAGCTTTATTGAAAACGTAGCATGGAGCGCAATGCGACTGAAGGCCGAAACATCCCTGTGATGGGTGTCCAGCAAGAAACATCCGGTCTTTAATAGGGGATATGATCTCCCCTGACTGCTAGGCAGGTTTCACATCATTTGTGCATGCTGGATATGTGGTTGTTAATGAGCTGTTGAGACACTGCTGCTCGTTCCTCTTGTAGCACCAATCGCAGTTTCGGAATCGTTACTGGCGATAAGTTACGTGCTGCCACGGGTCTCCCTAGTAAGTTCCGTACATGCTTGACGGGATTTAGATCCAGAGACCTTGCCGACCAATCCATGTGTTCAATATCTTCACTCTCCAACAGCTCTTCGACAGTAACTGTGCGATGAGGTGGAGCGTTGTCGTCCATGAAGAGGAACTGAGGACCCATAGCCCTTGTGAAAAGACGCATGTAAGGAAGAAGAACCTCGTTACAATAGCAGTCCCAGGTGACGAACCTCCTTGGGAGATATGAAGGTCGGTCCGGCTACCAAGCATTATGTCTGCTCGAACGAGAACTCCGCGACCTCCAAAACAGTCCCTTTTGATGATGTTGAAGGGGTTATTGCGTGTTCCCCGCTCTGTCCAGATGTGTATGTGTCTAGAATCGCAACTCAGACTAAATCTGCTCTCATCTGTAAAGAGTACTCGTCCCCATTCATTGTCTCTCCAATTCCGGTGTTCCCGGCACCACAGAGAACGCCTTCTCCGATGGGCAGGCGTTAGAGGTACACACCGTACAGGGCGTCGTGCAAACAGACCACCACCGTGCAGTCTTCTGGCCACGGTAAAACGCGATATCGGTCGTCCAGTCGCCTGTGTCGTGTGTCTAGCGATTTCTCCCGCTGTCTGCCGCCTGTTTCTTCTGGCCTGTAAGGCAATATACCGGTCATCTGCGGGTGTGGTTCCTCGTGGACGACCACTACTAAACCCCCGGATAGCTGTTCCTGTAGTTTGAAATTGTCTCCAAATTCGTGAAACGATGCTGTGAGCAATTCCGAACTGTGCAGCCACACTTGTCACACTGCGGCCTTCCTCCAACTTTCCAATGATTCGACCTCGGGTAAAAGCATCCAGATGTCGTCTAACAGATTGATTATTCGCCATTTCTCGCCGAGGCAGCAACTCGGTGTGATTTTAATTGCTATACGGCGTGCAATCTCTTTGCCAGAAATACTGATCTTACACCGACAACATGCTTTATACTACTCAGACACTCCCCCATTACGTCTACCAGCATATCTGCGCATGTGCTACCGTACATCACCTTACTTAATCTCCTGATTGGTCTTTCTGTCCGCTCTGCCTCTTCGTTCAGCTGATATGCTAATTTTTCGACTTCGTCCTTAATTTTTGCACACCAGTGTACTTCATCTCTGTGTCGTTCTTGTTACTACAAAAGCCTTGTTGAAAGAAAGAATATTTCGTAATATAACTTATAGCCAATAAAATGTGAAACAAGTATTTAATAATGTTTCGAAAACTGATAATGTTAAGTTGTAGTATAGTAGCACCTTATGGCAACAGCATTACTAACCCATTTAGTTTATATTTTAAGTTGCTGGCTGAACATCAACGGGCGTGCCATGCTTCCATCAGTGCTGCCTAATCTCATCTTCGGTGCCCTCACTTTATTTCTATTACTTTCCATGTTCGACGCTGATCAACCCAGATCGGATGTATCACCAATTCGACTTATGAGAGGAAGGTAAGTATATACGCTAGAGATAATTCATTGAACATGTCTGTTTACTATTCCCCTCCATACAAACTATTCGTCTTCTTTAATATTTTTTCAAAGCTTTTTTCATATATTTGACCAGATTTTAAATGCATTACAACGCAATATGCAATAATAATTTTAAGCCTTTCTGTATAAATGCACTGTTTTAAACCTCTCAGATTTATAAATCAAGAAATTATTTTGTAGAGTTTTCCTCAAAACTCGGTGGGCATGCTTCGCCATTTTAGTAATCACTGCTGTTTCCTATGGTACGGGAATGATGGGTGCCAATTACAGAGATTCTACCCTCAATTATGTGTTCATCGGCTTCAGCACATGTTTGGGTTTCTTTTTACCAATTCTCAGGATCAGGTGCGATGACCAAGTAAGTATTATTGAGCAAAGTTTTATGGGGTAATTCTTTTCCCTCTCCATTCTCCTTAAATTGCTAATAGTAATACTGACATATAAAAATGAAGGATTTACAGATGCTGGGAACAGAATTCCAGTATTTCATTGCTCTAAAATTAAGGCATACATCCAATATCAGAGCCATAGCCACATATTTAAATATAAAAGCTTTTTACATTTATCCCCTCAGTGTGCACATTTTATGGAGGAATTATACAAGAACACGTGGTATTTTGAAGTTCCGAGAACTAACCTCCTCTCCTCCGTCGCAGGTAGCAAGAGTCAAGTGTAATAACTGTCATTGGGATATGCATGAACAACATTTAAATTTTTCTTTGTGCTAAAGAAGGCAAAGTGCTATCTTAAAATGATACCAATCATTGCAAAAGAAGAGTATTGGGTAGGAACTCCTGCTTTTCTCGTGGTCACGTTTCATGATTTTAAATTGAAATTATAGTGCTTTGATAACATTTAATGTTGAATAAGAACTGTGAGATTTTGGAAATGAATTTTTGATGGTTTAAATTTTTAAATTTTTAACCTGGGTTCTATTTCAGGTGAACAAGCTGGATGCATGGCTGCTTTCCTGATTTCCCCATATGTAACGTAGATACGAGCAAGTTTTCCTTAGAAAGTCTTCTACGAAAGCTTCCTTCCCTTAGGCAAATAAGCCTAGCATGTTTTCCTATAATCAAATACCTTATGGAGAGTGTTTTTTTTAGAATTTGTATTTTGTACAGATTTGTATTTTGCAGCATGTGCCCATATGGGGC
>KK120733.1:29823-54218 GCA_000611955.2 Stegodyphus mimosarum | reverse complement strand
AACAGATCATTGATTTAGTAAATATCATTTTATTCTGAAAGTAAAACAGTTATGCTTTCTAGAGGAAGTTTTAAGTTAACAATGGAACTACTCATTACTGAGCTTGGCAGTGTGAGGCCTTAATGTGAATTTGTTGTCAACTGTAATGTCTATGGTGTACTTCCTGTCTCCAGCATATTCCTTTTGTAAATAACAACGTGGGAGGGGATAGTAGTTTGAGTGATTGACATTTGTGAAATAGAATTGCATTTGATTTGCTGATATTAATAAGAATTCTTCAAACTGTGAGCTATGCCGCTAGCAAATCAAAACAATCCTGAAGTTGATGTTAATTATTTACTAATGTTTTGGTCTGTGTTAGAACAGTTGTGTCATTTGAATTTTAAGGTTCGTAGGACATCCTAAGCATATATCAAATATGGTAAAATTTCATAACAGTAAAAGTTACGTGCTAGAATTCAGAAAAGTTCGAAAGCCGAAATTAGATTTTCCAAAAACGACAAGTCCATATTTATATCATTTTAAAAGCAGTGAAACAGGTTTCAAATACACAGTCCAGTCACATTAATGTGACCATCTGTCAAAAGCCAGAATAACCACCTTTCGCAGAGCGGACTGCTGCGAGACGTGCAGGAAGAGAGTCACATAGGTCCCTGAAGGTGTTCTCTGGGATGTTGAGCCATGCCGACTCTAATGCCGTGGCCAGCTGCGCTAGATTACGCGGTTGAGGATCCATGGCGCGAACAACTCGATCGAGATGGTCCCACAGATGCTCGATTGGGTTTAAGTCAGGTGAGTTTGCTGGCCAGGGGAGGACGGTAAACTCATCCTGGTGCTCTTCGAACCACGCACGTACACTGGCAGCTGTATGGCACCTCGCATTGTCCTGCTGGAAGATGCCATCATCCTGAGGAAAAACAATGCGCATGTAGGGGTGAACATGGTCCGCAAGGACAGATGCGTACTTGTATTGATCCATTGTGCCTTCCACAATGATCAGTGAACCTAGAGAATGCCAGGAAAACATTCCCCAGACCATAATGCTCCCGCCTCCAGCTTGGACCGTTCCGGCAATGGTTGCAGGGTGGTTCCTTTCAGAGGTTTCACGCCTTATACGCCAACGTCCATCTGTCCGATGGAGCATAAAACGCGATTCATCCGAAAACGCAACCTGTCGCCACTCAGTGGACGTCCAGCTGCTGTACTGGCGTGCAAATTCTAGCCTTCGCCGTCGATGAACAGCAGTCAGCATAGGTGCACGAACCAGGCGTCTGCTTCGGAGGCCCAGACGCAGCAATGTTCGCTGAATAGTACTTTGGGAGACACTTTTGGTAGCCCCTTGGTTCATTTTGGTGGTCAGTTGCTCAACGGTAGCCCGTCTATCTGCCCGAACGCATCTCCGCAACCGTCGTTCGCCTCTGTCATCTATGGCCCGTGGTGCACCACATTTGCCACGTCGCTGATTTTGGACAGTCCCATTTTGCCATGCACGGTACACTTTTACCACGGCGGCACGCGAACAGTTCACAAACTCAGCCGTTTCGGAAATGCTTCCACCCTTGGCCCGAAAGCCAATGATCATGCCCTTTTGGAAGTCGGATAAATCGCTTCGTTTCTGCATTACGCCAACGATTGAAATGTTTTCCGAAGCCCTCACACCCTTTATATACGCTCAACTGCACTGTGCTGCCACCTGCCTTCTGTGATTGGTTATTTAACTCTGACATGGAAAGTACGTGGTGGTCACATTAATGTGACTGGACTGTGTAGAAAGAAATATCTATTTCCAAACAATTATTTAATGACAGTTTACCTTCAGCATGTGATGATCTGTTGAAGACAGTGTAAAGTTCTGTAGTGTCTTTGTTTTCTCTAATTACAGCTTGCTATGGTAAAAAGTACTGTTTTTCAGTTACTAAATACTTCAATTCTTGTGCGATATCTTCTTGTAAATGTTGATGTATCATAACTTTGTAATGCTCTTGAAACTTCGGATTCTTGTTATATCTTTGCCACAGTGACTCCGATTGTTTTCTTGCTACCTCAAAATTATCCCGTAATTCCCCTTCACGCTCATTCCACGGCAAGCAAGACGTATATCGGTTGTCCTCAAATTTTACGGATTCTTGAAATTTTCTAAAGGTGACACTATCTTCTAAGCTGAGACTGTCATAATATTTATCAGAAATTCTGAAAGCCTCTAATTGACGCGAATTTCTCATCAACTCGGACGACGATCAGCTTCTAAATTTTTTTAAGTTGTATCAAATTTTGTATGATATTAAATGTTTCTTACACATTACACGCTTTTTCTTTTCCGCTCACCGAATATCTCAGTTTAGTTTCTATTGCCACTAATGATTCAGAAATCCGGCAAAACTTTCCTTTATGGGTTTATTTGCAAAACTGTTTGATGGGATAAGAACAAGTCTATTTTCCAGTGCCATGAAACACAATAGCGAAGCTAGCACAATGCAGTCTGGTGATGAAAGACTTGATATATTTCTCGGTATTTTAAAATATATGAAAGAATTCAGTGATATACTTAATGGTTACTCTCTCATCAACATCGTAAAAAAGTTTCAATTAAAATGCTTAAACTCCTGGCTAACGAACACGCTATAGATAAATTGGTCGTTTTAATTGCCCTTTTCGAGGATATTTTCAGTTCTAATAGTAATTCGAATTACGTCTAGTAGTGTATATGAATCTTTATGCGTAATTACATGGCGGGCGAATAGATTATCCCGTAAGATCTATGAACTTTGAGATTTTATAAATGAGTATTCTCTACATATTATGTTTTTGCAAGAAGACATGCTTAGCCCGTATACCCCTACATACGCTTCATATTTCAACAGATAGAAAACCAGAAGACCTATACAAGGACAAAAGTCCAAAAGAGGAGGCACTGCATATCTTATCAAACATTGCATTCCCCATTGCCCTGCTATAATACCACAGCTTTCAGTCGTAGAGACTTCAGCTATTACACTCACAGCAGACATTTGTATGACATGCACGTTTGTTTCCAAATGTATCCAAATCGGAACACTTCATCTGTCATTGCCGATTTAAATACACTGCTCTAACTTGGTAAGCGTATTGTTGCGTTCTACGGTTTCGTGGATTTAGAGTGATTGACGACTACACTTAATGAACAATGCAAACACAATTAATTATCCAGAATTACTCAGTACAGCCCCAAAACACGTTTACAGTCGTCGAAAAACTATGACAAACACGCTGAAACGATCAGCAACACAGCTTTCAGGCTATCAGGCTATAACTCCCGGCTCGGTTCGGTTATTCTCGAAACTCAACGTATTCTCGACTCTCTCCACGTTACAATTCGCGATGCACTGGATAGCCGCAACGATGCACTGATAAGACACTCTTGGCGATCCACTAACTCGCGATACACTCGACGACCAAATCGACACTAAATTGCTATTCCACGTACAGGCAGGGTACATGTAGCTTTAACCTACTTTCGAGAATATTCCCGAGAAAGTCAGTAAGAATGCGTTCTAAAATGTTTCGCTCCATCTATGGCATATCGCCAATTTTTTTGCCAAATGGGCGATTTCGCATCAGATATGGCAACCCTGCCTTTCTTGCCATTTTCTGGCAACCCTCAAATCGCCTTGCCGGGAAGCTATCTTACGGCAGCTGGACATTTCGGAGCAGTATTATGATAGGTGGTGACTTAAATGCACGACACCGCACGCGGAACTGCTATAATTCTAATAGCATTGAATGCGCAATATACGACTGGGCCATCTTGGCTGGATTTCACAGAGAACTCAAAGGGATAGTATTGGGTCCACTGGTACTATAGATTTATTCATTTTCAGAAATGCCAGTGATGCATTGTATATTTCGGTGTTAGAGCAACTATCTTCTGACCATAAACTAGTCAGAATTATCATGGACAAATGTTATTATATCACACCAGACGAAAGAGCCATTATAACTGACTGGCTAAAATATGCCAAAGCTCTAAACAACTTTCACTACTCTCCGGCGACAATACATTCGGAGAGTGACTTTGATAGTTTGATTGAAGAGTTCACTAAATCTATTACGAATGCCCATGAAAATATCAGAAAAAGGGTCAAAAATCCAAAACTCTAAAGGTTAGGTTAGGTTATTCAATTATGGCAAAGCACACGAGGGCTATCTGCCTAAAGGGAGGGATGCCTTCGTGGAGGACTTTCTAAGGGAAACTGGCTGGTATACACGTTACACATGGGGAAAACCACGAAAACGCCCATGCAGCCAGCCCGTTCGCGGGATTCGAACCTTGGACCGAACTACCAGTGTTCAGCGTCTTTACCGCTCAGCCGCTGGTGGGCCTCCAAAACTCTAAAGAAGCAAAGAATTGTAGAATTTAGTTAAAGAAAGGAACGCAGCTAGACATCATTTCTAGCGTACCAGGCATCCGTCAAACAACGATTAAATCGCCTGAATGATGTTGTCAGATCACTTACTATTGTTGAGGTACGAAGCGACTGGACTAATTACCTAAATTCGCTCTCCACGCGATAACCACATTTGAAGAGCCATCTCCAGGTACAGGAAATGCCATTATAAAATTCCGCTTCTTAAAGGCATCAGGCCTCAAAGGATTCATTGCACCGAAACTGAGAAAGCAGAACTTTTAACTCAGCATCTGGAACCTCAATTTTGCATTTGCAACATACCTGACGCAACAACACTACACTTTCTCTCTGTTTTCATTTCAGCTACACAGCAAATCCACGCACAAACATCGCTCAACATAGTTCAGGGGTCTCAGTAAAGGGGAAGGGAAAATTCCCCCATCACAGTTTGAGGGAGGAGGAGTTAACCTCTTATTTAGTTGTTCAGTGAAAGTTGTTTTATTTTATGAATATAAAAAGCTAGTTTATCCGAGTTTAAGTATTTATCAGTTTTTTCGGTATTTTTGCTGTTTAAAACACATAACTCTTTCGCATCGAGACAGGCCAAAACCTTTCCCCTCACACATCTAAAACGTACTTGTATACGAATTTCTGTGGGAATGGATTTCCTTTCCCTCTGCCTATTAAACTGATATAGCGTTAACGATAACCTACATAAGTTAACTGGTAACTTCTGTCATGGGGATCTTTGTGCGGTTTCACCCACTACAGGCAGTTTTCCCTTAGAAAAAGATTTCAACTGCAAAAAATCATTAGCTAAACGTTGATGCTTAACAAAGGAGGGGAGGAAGTATTGACAAAATCACGTACAGGCACTGGAGACCTGTCTAAAGAACTGAAAATCCAAACCAACATGGATAACAAGAATAAGAAAGTTAATGAGAACTTCAAATTTTATGAAACTACTCTCCCCTGGGTTAGCAAGGCCCTTATCTCGGTATGATCTTCTCTAATTTTCTGTTGTGGAGCCCCCCCCCACACATTACAACTATTACCCAGAAGCTTCGAGGTGTAAAGCTAGGCCCCTTAACTGATCGAAATAGAGTTCTATCTACTGATAATAAATTACTCATTTATAAATCCATTCTGCATCCCATGCTGTTTTATGCCTCTCCAGTCTGGTCTTATTCTTGCAAAACAAACAGCAAATAATTGCAAACTGCCCAGAATAGGGTACTGACGCAAATTACAAATTTCCCCTGGTATATTCGTAATAAAAAATATATGAAGGATTAAAAGTTGTCCAGCTAAGAACTCATCAACTAACTAAAGGTTTTCACGAAAGCCAGAAGCTTTAAAATCGCTGCCAATAATGTATGAATTTATTTTAAAAAAATCAGTCAATTATGCATTATCATTAATATTCCCGGGTGATATTTAAATGTTATTTGTTTAGAGAGTGATAAATATGTTTTCAAAAGTGCATATAATTTTTCACATTGTGAAGAATGTTTAGTAGCTGCCTCCACTGCCACTAGCTCTGCTGTACGTCTGTCTGTCCTTATGTTCCCTAACTGGGAAGTAGTAACTGAAAGAAGATTTCAGTTGCGTTTCCTTGAATGAAGCTAAAATCTGAATTTTATCTTTAGTAATATGAATAAGATATTTTTTCGTGCCTAAAGGTCATTTGCATTCCAAGACATAACATACCCTATTCTTGCTATGTTTAAGGAAGTTACACATGTTCAGGTAACTTCTGTAGGAGGTCTACAATGACACCTATTTTGTTTAAAATATCCTGCTTAGATTTTAATTCAACGAGATATGTCTTAATAATGTTTCGTATCTCTTTCACAGAAGAAAAATCAAATAGATCATACTGAGGAGTTGCTTGTATTGACATTAGTAGAGCTGAAAGTGATCTGGGCAGGATTTGACGTGAGTTGGAAACTGTTAGTTTTAATTATGGTTGCTTACTGAAATTTGCGTATTCTTTACAGTCCAATGATTGATGGTTTGAGATGCACTGAAAATATGTGGTGATCATTTGAACTAAGTTATTCTGACTTGGATAGAGAGGCTATACGGTATAATTTGCTAGGTGGTATCCACCGCAGTGAACGCATTTCACTGGTTTATCTGTAAGTAATTTACGCTGATTTGAAAAGCGCTTGACCGTGGCGTTTGCTAAGGGGATCATGATCTGCTACACACTGGATTGCGTGTGCAAAACAGCGAGTTATGGTGAAATTCTTGACTGTAAAAGTAATACAATCGAGGCCTTATCTTTAGGGCTTAGGTTTTGGGGTTCGTGTAACCCTGCTGGATAAATTAAAGATTTCTTTGTTCTTTTTCTATATTAAAAATAGGGAGAGGTGTCGATTTTCTTTACAACTTATTAATTGTAATAAATATAGGTTTGAATTCAGCCAGACTGAGATCGCGAATTTTTCTTTTGGGTTTGCCGTGATTGAGAAAATTGCTTATGATGACGCTAAGCATCTTATCTATAGGTAAATCAAAGGTACGAGCCTGAAGACTAACAGGCCCTTGATTTATATGTGAACACTGTGTCAGGACTAATGTTCATTCTAGTTGATTTTGCAAACATAACTGGAGTCCTGAACATGAACAGGGAGCTTACTCAAAGCTATGTTCGTGTATGCGTGGAACAGACAACACAAATAAGAAAGGGTTAACTCTACCGTTTATTTCTCACAGCGTACAGGCGTTCCCGCACTTCGGGATACAAAGACCAACACTTTTGGTCTAAAACGTAGAAAATAAGAATCAAACTAACTTAACTAAATAAGAACTAAGATGCTTTACAGATAGTAACACGAAGATTAGCCTTTTAATGCTACGTATGTAGTGAGCAGAATGCAAAGGCTAAAATACGTCTTCAAATGTCAGCGAGAACTAAGATCTGGCCTTAAAGGCAGACATAGAATGCACACGCGTGATAAAGTCAGCGAGAAATCTCTCTCTTCCTCTCCTACTTGACTAAAAGCCATGTCTTAAATACTTCTACAGTTTGCAGCTTCATTTGCATTTCAAATTCTACATTTTTAAATTGATTTCAAACAGGAAAAGTAGACGTTTTTTATTTCTTTGTATATTTGGTTGGAATTTGAAAATTTTGTTGATTCAGTCGTTAAAAATGTTTCGATCTATTAGCAATAAATTCTTTAAACTGATGTTTCGCTTGAGTATAATGATTTTATGCTGCTCCTAGTGTCAATTATTGAACTGCTGTTTGGTAGGCAGAAGGCACCTGTACGTTTAGAGGGATATTTATGTTAAGCGTAGCTATTTGTGTTCCGAAGTTATATTTTATTCGCTGTTAGTATATGAGTGCACTTTTTTAGTAAACGTATCTATGTCTGGCAATGACTTGATCACCACTGCTAACAGTTAAACAGGGCCTGAACAAAAGATTTAGAGGATCTAAGCATTTAAAAGATTTTGGTGGCCCCGTATAAATTAAGGCCTGCTTTTTCTTCTAAGCATATATTCCATGGTAAAAACGGCAATGAGAAATTTTTGTGGTGCCCCCTTTTCTGGTATTTTAAGGACGTGGTGCCCCTTTTCCCTTAAAGCCCTAAGCCCCTGCTTATTTTGCTTAGCTTTAGTCTAGCTCTGCAGTTAAAAAAAGCGTCTCATGCAGTTTTAGTTTAAACAATATTTCATTATCTTGCTTGTAAGGCGGCTTCTGCTGTGTTGTAGTATCAGGACTGTTCGATAACACTACTTTCTACAATACTGCTCCATTTATAGCATTCATGAAAGTTCAGAACACTTGCAAGACCATTCACTTTTAAGCTAAGTTTAGGCAAATTCACTTTGAGAAATATATTATCAAGATCAAGCGAACACAAAAAGCAGCAGTTAAGTTCTTGCGGAAGTACAACGAAAATAACAACTTCTAAAACGTTATGCCAAAAAAAGTAAATATTCCTTCCTCAGCGAAAATTCATCAGGTTTCGTAATGTAAGGAAATCGAAAAAATTACGGGAACTATGTATAGCACGATTAACGTTCACATAATTATTCAATATATGAATAATTATGTGAACACAGAATTCTTATTTTTTTAACATACTAATATCTTCTACAGTCGTTTTAGTTCTTAGACATCCTGCGGTAAAATAAAATATAAGTACGTAGATATAACCCTGCAAGGCAAAATCGGATGAACATAAACTGATAATCTTGTCTTCCTACAACTTGTCCAGTTCGCCATATCAGCATCGACCATCATATCATCATCGACATCGACCATCATATCAATATCGACAAAAGGTGGCTATCTTGTTCTCAAGAAAGGAAAATTAATGAGAATCTCAAATTTTATGGATCTATTCTCCCCTGGATTAAGCAAATCCTTTTTTTTGTGTAAACCTCATTAATTTTCTCTTGTGGACTTCCCACACATATTACAACTATTACCCAGACATTCAGAGCTGTAAAGCTAGACATCCCTTAACTGTTCGAAATAACATTCTATCTATTGACAATAAGTTACTTATTTATAAATCCATTCTGCATCCCATGCTGTGTTATTCATGTCCAGTCTAGCCTTATTCGTGCAAAACAAACAAAAAACAACTGCAAACTGCCTAGAATAGTATACAGAGGCAAATTAAAGATTCCCGCTGGTATATTTATAACAAAAAGGTACTTGAAACACTAAAAACTGTACAGCTAAGGAGATTATCAACTAGCTCAAGGTTTTCACGAAAAACAAACTGATAATCTTGCCTTTCTACAGTTTGCCCATTCCGCCATTCGCTATGCTCTTTCTTCTTCTAAGCTGTAATGGTACATGTGTTTTTGATATTTCTAATTCGCTTTGTAATATAAATTACTGACAGATTTTCCAGCATTCGTAAAGACCTTATAAATGTGTTAGGACAATTTTACATGGTATGATATCTTACATGATTCTTATGACAATTTTACTTGACATGACATCTTACACGATTGTTATGACAATCTTACATGATAATGACAGAATACATAATTAAACCAAAATTCTTTGTCAAAGCGGAGAATGTTTTTCATTGAATTTTTATTTTGTAAGTGGAAGAGATAATGTTTTAGCATGTATTAATTATCACAGAAAAAAGAATTATGTAAAATGGTATTTAAAATTAATTCAAAAAATTTATTCAGAATCAATTTATATGAAAAATTAAAATATTGTTTCTAGATTAAATAAATAAGTGCGTGAGCATCATTTATAAGGACTTCTTTATACTACAAAAAGGAAGAAAATTATAAACATTTTGTAATATAATGATATAACGAAGTTTTACAGAAACATATTTTAATTAATGATACATTAAAGCAATTGGGGCATAAATGCATAGATTTGCAAGTTGACTAAAAGTATTTCAGAGTCCTCTCAATGATCAAGTGATCCAAACGATAAATTTCACTTTTTATTCATTTATATTTATTTCAAGAATTTTATTTATAAGAATTTTGTTTAAATTATTATTTTAGATTTAATATATTAAAATTTTTATTATTTGCGAATTTAAATAAATGAATTGATAAATGTCTTTCCCGAAATTACTGCATTTGCATTAATTTTATCTGCGTTTGCATTAATTTTATCTTTATCAAAAGCCTTTTGTTGTTCTTTCATTGCTTTAAAAAAGCGCTTCATATAGGAAAGTGTTTTGAGAAACACAACTATATTATTTTAGAATTGCGATAATTATATCCTACTGTGATCTTACAGAAATTAACATATACTGATTTAAAAGAACTTCAAATGTTCAATACTAGATACATTTTCCTGAAAAATTTATTTGATAACCTAACATTTAAAAATATTTGTCTTCTTTATGCTGATGCGTTGGGTTTTTATCTATATTTTCCCAGATATTGCTTAGATATTTCTTATTTGTTCTCAAATCAGATGTTTAGTTCTTAGTGAATGGAATGTACGGAACATATGTGACATATGCAAATTGCACCATTTTTGCCTTTGAAAGTTATTTATTTAATCTGCCACAAAATTAACATTAATTATAGTTAGCTTAGATGAAGAAGGTCTTAAAGAACTTTTAAGATGATTTATTAACCATTAAAGGTTAAATGCACAAACCCTTTTTTGTCTCAAAAAAAAAACACACACACACACACCATCACACAAAGCAAAAAAAAAAATGCTGCTAGCAAATTTGACTTGCACATGGGATAAATCCTTCACAGTCAAACAACTCAGTCTCCGGTAACCAAATTTAAGATATACTACTACAGTTCCACATTTTTAGATGCGATTAGCTCTTGTTAAAAGCTTTTTACGGCCTTATCAGCGTACATTTGATTGCTGAAAGCACACAATGATCTATTTTTAATGCGACGAGAACTTAAGCCATTTTTATTGGTCATAAATTTAGAAGAATTTCTATAATTGTATGCTTAAAATTACAAGATTAAAAAATAATGGCGCATTTTTTTATTCCTGTTTGCTAAAAACAAAAACGTAAATATTCGCTTAGATTTTTCAAATATTTGTCTACTCATAAATAAGTTAGTCAAGTTTTTTTTTATTATTATTGCATTAATTTTCTATTTCGAGAGTTATTTTTTCATTACTTACTATTAAACCGTTTAACCCTGGTGGTCTAACACTGAAATCACCTATTCAAAATTCTACACAACGTAAATCGGTGATTTTTCTTCAACCACATGCATAAAGAGGTAGCATAGTGTTCCATATTTTGGCCCGTACTGGAAATTTCAGAATAAAATTAAGCGTTTCATCAACATTGGCATTTTATTTGTGTGATACTATTTTTGGAGTGCCATAACCTTACTTTGAGCACATTTTGTGCAGCAAAATTTCAATATCCCTTGTGCAATGGCTAGTTACTTAATCAACATTGGTGGCTTCGTATATTTTGGCTTTTTGTTCATGTGACAGTCACAAATTCTTACATGTTCTCTACGAGAAATGAAAGTCAAGCCTTACCATTTAAAGATTTTCGAATTTCTATAGCAAGAGGACTAATAGCACTGCGAAACCGGGAAAACATGGTTGAAAAAATGGAGACACAAACCAAAGAACCTCTGTGAAAAGAAGGAAAGGCTGCATAGACGTAATGTAAACCACTTTGTCTGCAACTCCGCTACAAAGAAAAGGGAACATTCGCCAAGGGATTTGGCGACAGAATCTGTTGGCGAGAATTTCCCCTCTGTGATATGCCGGTTCTTTGGTACCCAGCCGACATTTTCCCCCTCCGCGACGTGTATAGGAAATTGAGAAACACGGGTTAGTCGTTCTTTGACTTGTCGCGATAATTTAAACTCGAAAATGATGAAATATTAGTTGAAGTTTCACTTTCACTGGCTGTTGAACTTCCATTGTCCACATCGCTACTTGAAACCAAAGAACCTATTCTTCGTTTAAACTCTTGCTAAACGTAACTGTCGAACCTGTCCAAACCAACTTCGACATTCAGCTTCGAGCTTTGGCGCTTTTTGGCGACAGATATTTCACGCATGCGCAGTTGTTTCCCTTTTCGTTGGAAGGGAGCCACTTCTGTTTCTGCGAAGTTTTCCTTCTTAACAGTAAATATTCTTTGCACAAACGTCTGTGCCAAGAAACGTTTTGTTCCGACTGAGATTCGCCAACAAGAAGCAAGGCATACACAAATACATGCGATATATTTTAGATGTAGTACACACACAAAATTTGAACCCCATCGCATAAAATGGCAATTTTATGCAATGAACAGTTTGCAATGTTGGACTGTGTCTGAACGATAAGAATTGTTTTCTATAGTATCATCAAAAATAAATCAAGTCCTAGTGGTATTATAGTCTAACCACCATATTTTCCATAAAAATTTTATTTATAATAATCATTACCAATATGTTAACCATGTGACAAGAAAACTCATCAACATTGGCAAGAGATAAATAGATGTCAAAAAGGTGGCATAGAATATTCTGGCTTAATATTTAATATAGAGATACACCTAAGCAAATTTTTTATATATATTTACAGGTCAAAGAAAAACTGAAAAAAAAAAGTAGGGGAAGCTAAGGTTTAAAATCTAACTTACTAATAGGTGTATGTTAAAAAGATAGTATATAATATTACGGTTCAATATACAAATAAAAACATCTAAGCAAATTTTTATGTATATTTACAGATCAAAGAGAAACTGAAGAGAGGTTTATTTTCTAACTTACGCGATGATTTAGGAGGCATTCGAGTGACTCCAGCACCTGACAAGTATGATCCTAATCCTTTGCTTCAGATGGAAGAATTCAAAAAAAAGAAATATCACGAGAAGCAGATAAGCAACTTTTCCTTACAAAGGGATGAATTAGACGATTCAGGAATAGCATGGCATCGCTGAAACCCTTTATCTGGAATCATTAAATTAATCATGATTTTCGGCAATGTTTTATCAATTACTCAACAACGATGTAAATAGTAGCCATCATTATTATTGAGTCATGGAATGATAGTGGAATTACAACTGATTCTGAATTTTACTTCAGTCAGAAAATTACTTGATCAAAAGTTGCATCAAAAGTTTCTCCAAAGAATAATATAGTTCATGGACTTATTCTTAAGCACACCTCATATTGATGAAAATAGCATCTAGAAAAAGAGAAATTCAAAGTATTTTGTAAAATGTATTTTGTTCAATCTACTTTTCTAAATAAAATATTCCATATTTCCAGAGTTATTGTATTACTTTCACCAACTGATACGAGAATGCGATATAATTCAAGCACTTTCCGGAAACTGAAAAATAATTGTACTTATTTCTTTTGGTATATTTTAAACAGTATGTTCTGTGATTATCTCACGCTGTTTTTGAACCTTTTTATTAGAAAGAACTTTTTCAAGAGTTAAGCTCCCATTTTGTGAAGAATTTAGGATCCTAAGCAGACCAAGTTACTTCATTTGCCTTAATTAATTTAAACTATGGCAACATATTTTGGTACAGCAAAATGGCCCCATAAGAACAGTTTTTTCCCCCAATGACGAGCACTTGCTTATAACGGCATTGGCAAGTGGCTAAGGCCAGAAGACGGCTAAGAATAACGGAAGTGGTGGCCATTTTATTATGAAAGTGGTGGCCATTTTATTATGAAAGAACTTAAATAGACGGCCACCCTTACCTCCTATGAGGTGACAGACAATTTTACATCTATGCCTTCTCCTGGGCTCGAACCTGGGATCTTTGCTGTAGCACTCAGGCTCCCCTAACCTATATACTACCTGAGCGTCCCCATATGAATAGTATGTATATCTTAATGATATTCTGATATTTTCTGACAACAGTATGTTTTATTGATATTACAGAGGCTTGTTCGTACATTTTTAGACGACTTTCATTGTATTTACAGAAATATTTTACCTAAAATTTATGTGTTTCAAATAATCCGTTTGATAACAATTATTCTTTCTACACCGTCATTTCCAAGACAATAATAGTATAGATACTATTACTGTTAGTAATAGTATTGGAATATTAATAGTATACTTCTGATACCACAAAATGTAGTATCAGAAGAGGTATTTTATCCCATTTCTCTTGAACGGCTTTCCAAAGTCCAAGGACGGTTGTTGGTCGACATTTGGTCAGTCTCCTTTTCAAAAGTCCAAAAGCGCAAAAATCCATGTGTATATCAAGAAATTTAGTAGGGATATGAGTGAAAAGTACAGCCTTAATACCCGTTTCTTATTCCATTTTTTTTTTCCAGGAAATTAACAGTGGATTTTGTCGTGGGGCTACTTACTTTGTCATGATACAGTTCTATTGATTGTTGGCTATGTTCCTGTGATATGTGATAGGTGAAGTTGATCTTAACATATTTCTTCTCTTTCATTATTTTTAATTTGTCGTTTTATGAAAAACCAGCAACAATCATAAAGCCCTTCGGAAAACTTGCTTTAGATTCTTTGAACCATTTTTTAAGATTTTTTTCCTCCCCTTTGATGAGAATAAGTGGATCTCTTTTTATTGCAGTCATTTAAATACACCCAAGATTCATCTGTTGCGACAACATTTTTCACTTTTTGTTCCAATATATGTTTCACATAAAGAATTCTGAAGCGCATTCTGTGGTCGCCGCTATGTCGTGGAAAAAGACGATACACATTCTGTTTTTTCGTGTTTTTAATGTTTAAATCAGCATTAACCACTTTGCTTACAGCTGACAGTGAGCATTTTAAGGATCTTGCTACTGTCTTTTGACTTGGCGGAATTTCTTTTAATATTAAAAAATCTTACCTTTGCACATTCGAAACATTCCTTTTCTTTTTCGGTTACGCATTTGGAACAATTTTTCCACATCAAGCGAAACTTTGACGTTTTATTCCTTTCTTGTTGAAAATATTACTTAACGTAGCTTTAGATATTGAAAACCCATGGCTTTCAAAGCGTTTGTAATAACTAGATACGCATAACTTTCTTTGGAAGGAGCACAAACATAGCCTTCCATCCATTGCTTCTTTAAAAGCACCATTTCGCATGACAACAAAATTGTCAAGTAGCAGACGATTATTTATACCTTCAAAAATGTGGTTGCAGGTTGAAAAAATATTTCCAAGCAGACGATTTGTTTATATAGCCTAACAGTATTCGAACAGCCTCTGTTATAACATTAGTAACAATATTAAAGCATACCATTTACGTAGATTAAACATTAGCTATATATCCATTCGTATTTTTTGGCAGTATTGTAAAAGAAAACTCACATGATAGAATTTTAAAGAATGTAAAAACCGGCTTGAGTTTAACACCTGTGAGCTGACGCTGAGAGCGACAAGGCTCCCGTAACAGATTTGTTTCTGTAAGAATTTGTGCTTCTCTTGAGTTTACAAAATGACATGTTACAAGACAACTGAACATCGAAGGAAATAAAAAATAAAGCCGAGTAAAGTGATATCAGAATATCTATAAACTCCGGGCGTTCTTCTCCATCCAGTAGCGCTTCCCATATCTAATACGAGGAGGAGCTGGGCATTTGCGGAAATGTGGCAATTCCATGTCTTACTAGGGGCAAAGAGAATCAAAAGCACAATTCTGTAGTAAAAAATTGACAGTAGACTTTCTTTTTTACTTTAAGTAGCCGCTGGTATTTAATGCATAGGATTACTAACGGAAGTGTGAGGATGTAATAGAACAAATAAAACAAACAAAAGATTTTACACATAACATACATTTTATTTTTTGCTTATTTTCAAATGAACCTACGTAAAACTGGTCGATGATATGAGAAACAAGATACGCAATTAAGATGTCTGCAGTTATACTCTTAGTAAATGTTAAATCTATAAATGAATTGCTTTGTGTATTTGGGTAGCTACTTGGCACCATGTTGAGATTAAAATGATAATTTATAAATTCAAATGCTTTTGCATTTCATTTGACGTCTACATCGAAATCTCCCACTGTAATAACGGAACTTTTGTATCTATAGTAAACTCAACATCGATCAATAAAGCAGTCTCACAATATTTCATTCAGTGCACTAAATAAGAACATCATCATAGTATCTCCTGAATGAATGGATGAATACATACGGGTGCTAGAATAAATCCTCATTGTCCATTAATAATTACATCAACCACAGAAATATCGCTTACTTCTGAATCCTGCAGATCTTAAATTGCGCCGGAGAAAATCGGGGCTCGGCTCCGGTACTTCTTACATTCTGGCAATAAATCATAATTCTAGCCGCACCGGAGTCCTAAATACGAATATATATCGCCCTATATCGCTATTTTTGAAGCGTTACTATGCGTATACCCTTTATGCAATAAAAGAATCTCATGTGTACACCACATGACTTCCTTGTAGGGAATATTAAATTATAATTATTTCTTCTTGCATTTCATTTAAACTTATTGAATTTGATTGGATTTTTACTTATTAGATTGAATTAAATCTACTTCGTCGATAGCAGATAAATCACAATATAATAAATGCACTCTTTAAAATTCACTATATTTGTTTACCATGGTGACACTCTTGCGCTAGGTTCACTTAGGCGCTAGGTTCATCTCACTCATTTTATAACTCAGAATGCACAAAGCTTATATTTTGTGAAGAATTATGTAATGGTTGCTATGTGTTTTATTTAAATACTAATAATAAATCTAAAACAATGTATAAAAGAAATTAAAGAAAAAAACAAACAAACAAAAAAAGAAAAAGTTTTTCACAGACGATTCAGTATTTCTCATTCAATTAATTCAGTTCTCACTTCGCAACTAGATAAAAATACATAAAAACTCAAAATATCTATATCAAAATTTACGAAGTAAATCTTAAACACTTATTTCCTCGAACAAATTCCAGAACGGATTAAGCACGATTTAATTCGGAATAATAAAAAAAGGCGTTATCTTTGTTGCTGCGAAGCTTAGTTTCTCTAGATTGGCAACAATTCCAATATTATATTAAGTTTCGAATGTAAACAAATAAGGCTGCTATGCTGAAAAAATTAGGCTTAGCCGCATTTAAACAACTCTTAAATTGTAGATAATTCTACAAATATTGCATGCAGATTTACTAAAGTCATAAAAACCTTAACCGAAACATAAGAACAACATAATTCAATTACTTTTAAAGCAAAAAATGCACAATTCACAAACATACACGAATAAAGAAATTGATCTTACTGAGCCGAGTAACAGAGTGGATACATATTTTCTGTGTGAATTCAGTCAACCATGAAAACAACAATTTTGTTGTCAGAAGTAGGATTGAATGCTGCTGACAAGAACGACAGAGAGCAGTTGAGACAGCTGGTGACAACCTTCGCTGCATTCCAGCAACAGGTGGAAGTAGCCGTAAAGTCTGTTAAAGAAAAGATGAAAGCTGGCAAAGAAAAGATGGAATAGGCCAGGGATTCCCAACCTTATATGCCCGCGAGCACCATTGCTTCCGCCGATCGTTTAACGTGTGCCCTCCGCTGCGCGATCACAGTAAAATATTTTAGTTTCCAATAAAATTCTATGTGAAACTTTTCTCATTTTAATAGAAATTATGTCCAACACAGCTAGAAGCACAAGGCGAATTGCGACCGATCTCTTTTTTATCAGCATGTATTATTAACTCTATCCAACAATAAATTCACCTCGAAAAAGTAAATGTTACGCCGCCGCCCAACAGATATTCTAGAATGTTCTCTTAGGATCAAAAAGGTTTGGACCCCTGGAATAGGCCGTCAGATCAATTCAAGAAAAGATGAAAGCTGGACAATAAAAGATCGAAGCAGGTCAAGAGGAAATAAAAGAGAAGTTGCGCCCATAATGGAAAACAGGTTCGATGTATGGAAGGCAGAATAGATATGATTGAAAATAAAGATTTAGTCCTGGCAATACAAGACTCAGTTCTCTATAGTAGTAAATGAAAAAGGATGGGATTCTGAAGCTACAGCCTGCTATCTTGCCGCTTCTCTGAGAGCAGACGCAGTGGATATCGTTCAAATTCTGCTCAAAAACCAGAGGTTAGACTTAGTAGCTCTGTTCGACGCGAAAACATGAGCTTTGTCGAGAAGTGTTTAAAAGGTAGACTATAGCAGGCTTTAGTTAAAATCTCGCCAACGGAAGCCCACAGAAATGCTCCAGAAGCTCTCTCAGATGTTGGAAGGCTGTCTAACTTCGGTTTTTTCAGCTGCCCAACAGAAATAAGGGAAAATTGTTCCTGTAGTACTTCATCGATGGCAGCCTGGATCCTGAGATACAGAAAGCTCTGTGAATGGCAGATGTCAAGGATCTGAAAAGCTTTTTAGTATATGTCATGTAATTCAAAGCAACCAAGAAGCAACTCGTAAGATCGCCACCCAACCAGAACTGCTCATGTCCAGGAGCCAGTGGATCTTGTAAAGACGACTTAACCAGGTAAGTCAATGCCTTGAGGCAGAACAGGGATGGCAACAAATCTACTGTAAAGTGTTGAGACTGCGTAGTGAAGGGCACGTACGATGGAACTCCAGAACATTCAAATGCACGGAAGCCGAGACCGATCAACAGCAAGAAGGCAGGAAGCAAATTAATGGCTTCCTCGCGAAGCGGTGGTTTCCATACAGCTTGAAGCCCAATTTAAAATTCCTCAGATTTCTGTAATGAGTCGCGGCAGTAATGGACTCTTTAGCGTAAAACATATAAATGGAGTTATTTGCAATATGATTATCATCAGCCAATGTTACCATCATCCGAAAAGATTTAGCTCAATAGTTGGAGGGTAAACTCATCTGAACGTCGCTCTGCTTCACCCTCCAGACTGCTTCCAGGAATGAAATCGATATCTATGGATAGGTATACGTTACCATCATGTCTGGAAGTGCCGTCTACCGCTGAAAGGGCAGCTGTGGCAGATATTACAGACCCTTTCATACCCATCCATTCTCAGGAAATACAATTAGCGGATTGCATTCTGCCTTTGAGACCATGACCCTGATCGGAAGTAAAGATGAAGAAGTTAAATCCACCCCCCAAAAATAGCTCAAGACGATATCAAGATTTTAGTTTGGGCGCCAACTGCAGAGTCATTAGGTATTTTTGAAGCAGGAGTCATAAAAAATGAGCAACGCCTTCTCCGTGACTCGAACCACGGAACTCTGGAACACGCGCCCAGGGTGCTAACCACTACATCAGGAAGGCTTGCGAAGAGGGGGGAAAGAAATACCTTATAAGCTAACCTATGAAGAGACGAGTGCCGCAAAACATGTCATTCAAGAAGTTCAAGATGTTTTCTTCCGCTTATCATCTGATGTAGGTCAAACCAGTTTGGAACAGCGTAGAAATGATAAGTGGGATCATCCATCAATCAAGCAATACCCAAGACGTCTACCGAGTGCTAAACAGAAAGAAGTTGGAAAACTTCTAAATTACACTCAAGAAAGTGATGTATTGGGTCTTCAGGAAGTCTTTGGGCCTCTCCCATCGCTCCTATCAGAAAGAAGGCTGTTTCAGATAGATTTTGTGTACACTACCGCCTCTTGAACAACATCAAGAATAAAGGCACCTAGCCTTTTCCTAGATTTAACAACATTCTAGACATTCTTTATGGAAGCAAGTCGTTTTCGACGCTTGATTTAAAGAGTAGATAGTAGTAGACACAGATTCACCCTGATTACCAAGAAAAGACGCATTTTGTACCGAACAAGGCTTTAGCAGTTCAAGGTGATCCCGTTTGGATTACGTAATGCGTCGGCAACATTCGAAAGCCGCATAGAGATCATTTGGAGGTCTTTCAAACGAAGCATATCTGATATACCTGGATGACATCATCGGGAAATGTTCTGAAAAGTAGTTAGAAAATATTAGGGCATGCCATCGCTGTCGAAGGTGTGTGTACAGATAGGAAAAACGTGTCGACAGTTAAAGATTGGAGACGTTCGGAAAATGTCCTTCAGCTAAAACATTTTCTGAGGAATTTTCAGCCTACTGTAAGAAATTTGTGAAGGACTTTTCTTCCATCATAAGAGCCTTTCAAACACTGAGAGAGAGCAAGCAAATGCTCTTGTGTATATATGAATGAGAAAATGCATCAAATTGAAGGAAGCTGTAACATCTGCGACAAAACTGATATATCCTCAGCTTGGCAAAGCATTTATTCTTGGCATGCATAATAGCAATAAGATATTAGTGCTGTTTTGTCCCAAGAAATAAACGGCTAAGAACGTGTCATAGCACCATTGGAGCAAGGATCTACCTAAGCCATAGAATCTATGGCTTCTTAAACTTTTGTCATTCACGTCCCCATTTATGATTGCGAGTTTCTTGACGAACCCATACAAATATAAAAGAAAAATAAATTAATATTTTTTGATGATTTATTTATTAGGTAACAATATACATATACATATGAAAATATATAAGTTTAGAATTCGTTTTGAAACATACAAAAATCTAAAATTAAAAATTGCACAAAAAATTATAAAATTGTATTTATTATAGTTTCAAAAATAAAAGTGGATTCTGACCGTCTTAATTCTCTCGAATATATTCAAGTAGTTGCGTGGTAAGTATTAAATTAAAGTATAAGTAAAAAATTTAATGAGATGGATGTGCCTGTTTTTTATTGCATAACAAATCAAATCTTGGTGGAATGTTTGAAACTGCTGGACGTAAGACCTCTTCAACATTTTTTAACGCTGAACGATATTGGGATTTAATATGTGTTAAAGCTGAGAAAGTAACTTCACATAAATATGTGGTGTTGAATGGCAGAAGTACATTTAACGCCATATCAGCGATTGTGGGAAATTCAGTTCTAGTTGCGATCCAGAATTCAGTCAAGGGCTTTTTTTGAAATTGTAGTTTTAAGTTTGAATCACTCGAAAGCTCAGCAAATTCCTCTTGAGCTTTAAGTGGCAGGTAATCAATCTCACTTAAGCCAATCCAAAACGGCTTTTGAATCCAAACTATTTTTTGGAAATCAATATTTAATTTAAAATATGTCCGGAACTGTATTTCTAGCGCTTTTAAGTGATCTACAATAATTTTTGCAATAAAAGTTTTACAATGAATTTTCTCGATTACAAAATTGTCGACACTGGAAAACATTTCGAACGAATTTTTTTCGACCCTACTTTTCCAAATGTTGATCTTTTTAATAAAACTTTCAATTTTATCATTTGAAGTAAATATATCGCAATATTTTCCTTGAAGAGACAAGTTGAGATCGTTTAACTTCGCAAAAATATCTGACAAATAACACAGCTTGGATAGCCATAAGTCATTTTGAAAAAAAGCAGCAAGTTCACATTTTCGTTCGGTTAAAAATATTTCGATCTCGTCCTTTAATAACAATAATCTTCTTAAACTTTGACCTCTTGACAACCATCTTACTTCTGCATGTAATAACAAAGTTGTGTAGTTGGAATCCGTATCCTTACAGAGATTTGAAAATAAGCGACTGTTAAGGGCGTGGCTCTTAATAAAATTTATGATCTTAACAGCATCCTGAAGCACATCGTTCAATTCTGGTGCTAATTTTTTTGCTGCAAGAGCCTCTCGGTGAATAAGGCAGTGAGTAAAAGTTATATGATCATAATGAGCAGCTTGAAAAAATGATTTAAAACCAATATTTTTGCCCGTCATCGCTCTTGCACCATCTGTGCATATTCCACAGCAATTTTTCCATTCTAAACCTTCTGCTTTTAAAAATTCGTCAACTTTACAATATATGTCTTTCCCTGTAGTATGGTCTTCCATAGGACGACAAAATAACAATTCTTCCTCCACGCTTTCTTTATAAACGTACCTGACATATACTAACAACTGAGCCAATTTAGTAAAATCAGTTGTTTCGTCCAACTGAATTGAAAATTTTGGGCTTTCTTTAATTCTTGTAATAAGTTGTATTAATTGATCCTTGTTAATATCAGAAATTCTATTTGAGACAGTGTCGTTCGACAAAGGAATTTTTCGAATATCATCGCCATATTTTCTTCCATGTAGTATTTCTACCATTTTAATAGCAGCAGGTAACACAAGATCTTCTCCAATGGTGAACGGCTTTTTATTTTTAGCAATACAGTATGAAACTTCATATGACGCTAGTAAATATTTTTCATTAACAGTTATAAGTTTTTCAAAGATTTTCTTTTCTTTATTTAAGGATTTATACAGTCTTTCAAAATATTCTTTTGGTTTATTGACATACGAAACATGCTTTGATTCAAGATGTCTTTTTAATTTTGATGGTTTCATACTCTCCGAAGCCAATAATTCATTGCAGATCAAACAAAGAGGTTGTTCATTACCCTCACAATTTTGAAATGTAAAGCCAAATTGAAGAAAAGACTCATCATATTTTCTTTTTCGCACATTAGATGCCTGTTTTCCAATACTTTGTCCTGCCTGAGAAGAGTTTGTAGCATTATCATCTGCGTCATTACCATTCTTATTTAAGTTCAGCCATTTATCCATGGCCAAAAATTATTTTGATCCTAAAATACAATAAATATATAAAAATAACATATTAAATATATAAAATTATATTAAATATATAAAATTCACAAATTTTTCAACGGGTTTTACAAGTATTTATGCGCACTTTTTTATAAGAGCCCCACAGACCGGTTTGGTTAATGCGTATTTGCCAGCGCGTGTATTGAATCATTGTTTAGCTGCAGGTTGCACGTGTGTACGCGCGCGCATTCCTCCCTTGTGGGAAGTCAGCGGCGCGCGGTTTATTCAACATGTATGATATCTACTAAACGCACTAACAACGTATAGCCACAATATAATAATAGCGATCATCGATCGTTTACTGCTGTCGGTGGAGATAGCTCAAAACCTTCAACAAATGCGCGTGTCTAGATGCTGCAAGTCCACTGCATTCCGCCAACTCTAGTGATGTTATAAAATGGTATATATATATTATATATAAATATTTGACATTAAAATCTCTCGCGACCCCAGAATTTTGCTACGCGACCCCAAATGGGGTCGCGACCCATGGTTTAAGAAGCCCTGCCATAGATGAATCACAGAGTACCAGGAAAGAGTAGCTTGTCATAATTAAATCCGCCAAAAATTACCACCTTTACCATTACCTCAGAAAATTTTCGCTCCGTACAGATAAATTATTGTTGACATTTCTCTTAAATTTCAAGAATCCTGAAGGCCAAATAGCCAGATAGATACAGGAACTCCAGGAATATGAAATCACAGTCCGTCATCGGAAAGAATCATTACACGGAAATGTCAACGGCCCGGCTACAAGACCCTACCCAGAAAGCTGCCGATATTGCTTCATCGTTGAAGCGAAATGCAATCCTGTTAATGCGGTTGCACTTCAAGCTGCAACTTCAACATCGTCTGACCCCAGACCAATGGCGTGACGAAGAATTCAGGAAAGATCAGTTGGAACTCAGTGACATTAAATCCATAGTTGACTTAATGGCGTCTTCAATTAGGATAAATACCTGGCAGAATCTACAGCCCTAGGAGAAAACAATACTAGACTCTCTGGAATTCGCTCCATATTTCAAACGGCGTCTTGTACCGGAAGTTAGAATCGAATGAAGAAAAGACATTTCGATTGCAACTGATACTTCCAAGGTCCCGGAATACACAGCAGCCCAGCAGAGGGCCACTTCGGAATAATGAGGACTTTGCATAGACTTCGGGAGCGCTTCTGCTGGAGTAAGGCAAGGCCTGACGTGCAAAAGTGGTGCTACGTTGCGACACTTGTGCGCGTAGGAAAGGAGGGAAGAAACGCAAGCCTGGCAAACTGGAACTTAATAATTGGGAGCGCCTTATGAAAGTATACTGGGCCCTTTGAGACGATTTGCAAATGGGAACAAATACACCCACCTTTTCACTGATTACTTAACAAAATGGCTTAAATCGTATCCTATCCCTGATCAAGAGAGGTCGTTATTGTAACAGAAGTGACGATACAGCACTAGATTTCCATGTTTAGAGTGCTTCTTCTGTTACGTTCCTATTGAGAAAGGAGTTTTATCTCCGCTGTAATTAAGGAGCTTTTCAAACTACTCGGCATAAATAAAACCTAAACTACGGCTTTACATCCGAAATTAGACGGCATAAAGTTTAATCGAACCATCCTTAACAACCTGTTGCTGATGATTTCCAGAAACCAACAGGACTGCGAGAAAAAGTTATTTCTGCTCTTACTGCCCTACCTCAGTGCTATCCACAAGACTACTGCCTGTTCTCCATCCCAGATGCTCTTCGGTCGGGATCTTCGGCTGCCTTATGATCTCTTATTTGGTCAAGCTGTGGATGCGCCTTCGTCGCCTCTGAGGAGTAAATACAAGATCTGCAGGCACGGTTTGAACTGACGCACAATTTTGCTCAAGAGTGAGTCAACTTGGTGACGGAGAAAATGAAGACCCGATACGACACGAAAGCTACAGGACATTGATTCAATGAAGGTGACAAAATGTGTTTATGGAATCCGATTTGTCGGAAAGCACATTTTCCTAAATTACAGTCAACTTAGGACGGTTCTTACTCTAATAAGCAGGCAGAACGAC
>KK120733.1:0-29718 GCA_000611955.2 Stegodyphus mimosarum | reverse complement strand
GTTCAGCAAGTCATCAAATTCTAAGCGAAAAATCCTTGCTATGGTCATAGCATATATTCCCATGGTGTATACCAGACGTGGCCAAACTGCGACTCGTGAGCAACTTGGAATCCTTTGCCATCTGAAACGTGACTTGTTAGGAAAGAATATAGTTTAATTTTTTAATACAAATGGAATTTCAAATAGAAATCTTCAGTTCCGCATTTCTTTGTCAATCGCTAATTTAATTTCTGATATATGTATGTAAAAATTTGATAGATTTCAAACTGTCCACTGCTGGCTTATCGTCAGGGCAACAAATAGGTAAAATTACAAATAATTCCATTTCTAGTAATTATTATTCCTGTTATGCTACTTTTTGAACAGCTAATGGTAATCGGAATACACTAATACAAAGTTAATCTATAACGAAATAATAATAGTTTTATTTAATTATACTCCCTAATATATTTTCTCTTAAGTTAATTTTACTTCAGATAGTATCTGCATACATTCCTGTGTGATCCCATTGTACACAACAGTAGTAGTGATCCACCTGGAAAATTTGCTATTCTTTGCAAGGTACTACTTTTATTCCAGATTTTTCACCTTAAGCATCAAATCTTCATATCAAAAACGTTGCATCAAGCAATGAGGGATCAACAGAATACAAACAACTCTCTTCTCCAAAGTTTCTGTTAAAATCGGCACATTAGATATTGGTGAAATATTTTTAGCTTGTGATATTTTCTCGAATTTTTCCATTTCTTGTTTGAAGACCTTCCTTCTTTCTATCTCGCACTAGGTTAGAGAAATTTTTCTCCCCTTAGTACTGCCGCTCTGCAGCTGCACCGGTTGGCCCGGCTCTAATGCCAGCTTTACACTTCTTTTAATCTGCTGATTTTTTTGTCTTCCAATTTTCTATCAACATGTATGTCTGACATGTCCTTCACGAAAGTTTAGTAGCCATACGAAAAGCTGTACAATGATCCAATGCTTGACCACTACAAATTTCAGGCAATAATGTAAAATTTTGCTCATGTAAACTTTTAAAGCATGATCTTTTATTTTCTAAATTATCCTCTGCCTGCAGACTCCATTTAAGATTTATTTTCTGTACGTAGGTTAGGTAACCCAATGGAAAGTTGTACTATGTAACTGTTAGACTGACAAGAATTTATTTTAAACTTTTTTCTGAGTTATTTTACTTAGAAATTCAAAACGAGACGGTCACTTGACCGCCTTTGTGAGTACAACAGTTAGAATATGGTGGATCTGTACACCTATTTGGCAAGAACATAGGAACTAATCTATTATGCAGACGTTTGCAGTATTACAAAAGGTCTCCGCATCGAAGATCTGTGCATGTCCAAAGAAATATGAAAGGTCAAGCGTTCATATTATATCTGCATTTGCGAAATAAATTCATTACATTAGTGACATGTATTTTTTCTTTCTGTAACACTAGTTTTGGTTTGCCATGTACGTCGATTCCGGTTAATCGGACCACATCGACAAGCGATCGTTTCGGTTCTAATAACCGGCAGGTCGGATTACACGAACACGTCCTATATTGTGAGACGTGGCCAAACTATATTGTGAGACGTGTGTGGTGCTAGATGTAGCAAACAGTAAAGGTACATGTAAATCATGTACTAAAATGTAATTATGGCCTTTATTATGCGGTACACACGTACGGCGAACATACATGTACAATCAAGAAGTACAGTCGAACTTTTTTCATTGAGAAAATTTATTTAGAAACAAATTCTAAGAAATGATATCCACGATACTCAGCATGCGAAGCACAATAAAAACAAGTTCTTACCAAGTTCCAGTCAACGTTTCAAGAACTTATCCAATGTGATCTGACGCGTTGTCTTGACGGATTGCACGTGAATGAAATCGCCACAAATATCTAACGCAGCAATGGGACTGCCTTCATTTCCCTCCAGCATGAAATACCGACGCAAAGTTTCAATGCATTTCCTCGCATCCTGTGTTGTCCCTTGCCCCAACTTATTAGCGGCATCATCATCATCACTTGCTTGGTCTTCCGATGCTGTCATATGTTTTGCCGCAACTTCAGCAACGATTGCAGAGTCGTAATCTTCATTTTCATCGCAGCATTAAAGCTTGTTCTCGATGGATAAAAAGTCTTCGTAATTTTGTACCTGTTGAAGTTCCACATGTTCGTCATCATTTTCACATTCAATGAGCATGTCCACATCCATCTCCAAAACCAAGTGCTTAAAGCCACAGTAAGAAAAACAGCTCTGAATTGTTTCACTGCTCACTTTTCGCCAGCTGTTGGCCACAAATGTAACTGCTTGTAGGATGCTGACCTTTGTACTTACTTCGCTGCTTTTGACGATAAGGTCAGCAAACTTTCTTCAATGGCTTCAAGGATTTAATTACAAACCTTTCACGATAAAGGGTCTTCAAATTTTTGACGATGCCCATGTCTATTGGCTGGACCAAAGCTGTGGTCGTGGGAGGTAAGAATTCTAGTTGGATGTTCTTCAAGCAATCTAAATGAAGATTTGCTGCAGAATTGTCAAGAAGCAGTACTTTTTTCGACTGGCATTTTAGCTCACTGTCCTAGTCCTTCAGCCATTCTTTAAAAAGTTCAGACGTCATCCACGTATTTCTGTTCGCACGATATACAACTGGTAAACTGTCAATCCTAAGTCCTTTAAAGCAGCGAGGCTTAGTGCTTTTTCCTATAACCAACAGCTTCCTCTTGTCCGTTCCTGACATGTTTGAGCAGCGCAAGACAGTTACGCGATCCATTCCTTTTTTGGAGCCAGAGAGTGCAACATGTTTGTAACTTAACGAGACGTCTGGTGTAGCACGAAAATACAACCCAGTTTCATGAGCATTGTAGATGTCATCTGCTGAAAAATTTTCAAGAAGCTCGGGCAGTTTTTTTATTTCCATTCTTCAGCACTTTTTTTCTCGCCATGTGCTTTTTTAAATTTTATGTCATGTCTAGAATTCCATCGCGACAACCAACCGTCCGTAGCTTTAAAGTCATCGTGACTCAGCTTTTTAGCGAGTTCTGCTTTGCATTTTAACAATGGGCCCCTTACTCGCACAGTTCGTCCAGTAACAATGGCAAGCCATTCATTAAGGGCTTCATCGACGTCTGGATCCTTGCCTTCACGCTTCCGTTTTTGAAAGTTCCTCCTCATCCTTCACATTGTACCCATTCTTCTCGAAGCTCGTTCTCTAGTTTTATCAGTCGTGAAATTGTAGTCTTTGCAAATCCGGTAATTTTCAGCAACCGACGCTGACTAGTGTTTCGTGGTTGTTGCTTGATCTTATCCAGGAAACCAATTTTTTCAGCTAGCGTCAAATCCCGTTGTGGCATTTTGGCAGGGGAGACAAGACACGCGCACAGTTCACTGACTAAAGTGGTCTGAAGAAACTTTGATGTTTCAGGGTCAAGATGGAGTTAAATGCTCGCCGTTCAAAGTTGGCAATAAATCATCCCAAAAGAGTGGTGGAATGATAGCTTTCTCGTGTAAACTTTAATCATGATTGACAGGCGGGAATTCCTTTCAGGTGGAGCCGGGCACTATTTTTCATTTCATCGAAAATCGGAGACGCAGTGGGACCAATAACCTCGCTGGCGGCTATTGGTGACTTTGTTCTAAGAAAGTCAAAGAAAATGGTTCGCGTGTTCACCTCCCACTGGTTTTGCTCTTGTCATGCACTTTAAGGAATTCCTGACCTTTGATAAAGCATTCTCCTGGGGAGCGCAGCTACAGATCCTATATATCGCGGACCACCTGCACATCCGCTGTACGCGACCGACTTGTGGCTTCTGTTTCTTATTCGCTCTCACGCTTTTGGTCCGATTAAACGGAATTTTGGTCCACATAAGCGAATAATATTAGCCTTATGTACATAGGATTTGTTTCGGTTCTTTAGGAATCAGTCCAAAAAAGCGGCTGGTCCGATTAACCGAATTCGACTGTATTTGGAAAACGGCTCAAAATTAAAGAGCTAGGTTGCAGAGTTTGGCTGGTAGACAGATGGAATATGTGCTCGTCAAAGCATTTGTGTAGCCCGGCATGAACTACTAGATTTATTAACAATAGGTTTTGTATGCCCGGAATTATCGTAACGATTCAAGAGGTGGTTTCGAGAATTTTCAATAATGCGTATGAACATCGTTATGTACGTATGTCCAAAATTACCGGGACGATTCGAGAGAGAGTTTAGCTAATTTTCAATGATGCGCCGTGTACTGATAACTAAAAGATTCTAGCACTGGATGCCATGCTGAAATACTATATCATTCAGGGCTGTCATGAGAGATACTGATTATTCAAATACCATTGAAATTGCAATCATATTCTTTTTTTTGGTAAATTCTTCTATACTGGGCATCAGTAAAAGTAGTTATTCCAAAATTTTGGGAAAAAATATTTAATGATGTCTTAGGTTAGGATCGAAAGATTCGAATGATCTCTGCATGTTGGTCCTTATGTTAATTGTGTGGTAAAACAAAATTAATTTTTAAGCAAAAGCCTGAACAAGTCAATAGCTTATTTTTAAATAAATGTTCTTTCTCGAATAGCAGTTTCTCTGCAGTGCGCGTTAAACATGTATAATTTAATTTATCCTTTCTAAAAAACTGCTTATGAGTTTAAAAATACAAAAAACCTCTATTTTCTTTTAAATAATGCTTTGTAATTTACTCAATAATGTTTTTTTAATGTAATTGTAGACTATCGTAGAACAGTGAATATGCTTCCGATTCATTTTACTTCTCCTACAATAAGAGAACAATAATTACAAATGGAGAGGTATATGAAATCAGAATCTATTTGGTTTCTTTACTTGAAGAAAAAACGTTCAGTTGCCCAGGACAGTACAAATTTTTATTTTATCGGGACTTAACTTTTCTGAACACAAAACAGTAGACATAAGATGTATTTATTCAGATTTACAATATATGTAATCATATTAATCATACATTCATTAATTTACTTCAAAAGTTTCTTTATATTCAAAACCTGTCTCATTATTTCTGAAACGATAAAAATGTGGACTTGCCGCTCTCGAAGGTTCATAAAATCTATCATGCAGTTCCCATTGTCTTGAAGTTTGGCCATCCCTAGTGTATATAATGCAAATAGTATATTAAGACTATGGGCCTTTTGTATACAAAGTTGCACATTTACTTATTTGTATATAAATTTGCAAAATTTATGTATTTTTGTACATTTATTTATTTAGTGTTTCATTTATTGTATGCTATTTATTAAAATCATTATTAGTGTTAAAATTATTTTAGTATTCCACTGACCTTTTTAGTTGTAAGCATGGCTTCCTGTCCAGGTATTGTACTACCAAGAACGTGCAATCATTGGGAAGGGGGCAATGTTAACGAATTTTGCATAATGCAATGACTATCTCGCTGAATTGGCGAGATATTGTCAAGTAGGCGTATGGTTTTAGAGACTAGTTTTTGTCGCCAAATTTGCCAAGAAAGGAAACGTTTATGTCGGTCCCTGTACAACTGTAATTGATCCCTATATGCAAATGTATGTGCATCCGGCCCTTATATGTGACTTTAACCGTACATCCCATCCAGCAATTTCGAGAAATGAAAGGTGCTAAAGATTTCTCTGCCGCCGGAGAAAGCAATAGCTCTCAGTAGATTCGGAGTAGTAACTCTTCGTGCGAGTTTCATTCTCTAGATGTGCCTTACATTGCATTGTGTTTGATGTTCTTAGTAGTCTGGAGTGGTGACTACTGATAATACTGTTACTGAAAAAGGCTGTAAGAGTACTTTTGTGGACATTCCAGAACTGTAATGTGTTTCTTTCGGGAAAATAAATTCTATCAAGCTATCATGGGTTCTGTGTGCATTCAATCCATTAAGAACACGTACGCATGCAAAAATATTAATATCCTGATTATCCATATTATCACAATGGCTATCCATTAAATAAATTTGTTAAACCCAAATTAAGCACAACGTTTCTGAAGCCTTTCAAATTACTCTGCCTTCTTTCATTATTATATTTCTTATCTAAAATATTCTTACACAATTATCTAATTTATTTTGAATTCTAGCTTAAAAAATCTGATGTGTACACCACATGACTTCCTTGTACGGAATCTTAAATTACACGCACTTTTTCTTGTCTTTCATTTAAACTTATTTCCTCGAATTTCATTAGAGATATATTTCTCATTGAATTAATTCAGTTCTCACTTTGCGTCAAAGCAAAATTAAAAATAATAATAATAAAAAAAAACCTATATTAAAAATTGGAAGATAAAGAAAAGCATAAAACACCATATACAATTACAGTAATTTAAAAATAAAAATTACAGCTTCTAGGCAAAAATAAGGAATTTAGCCAGCGGGCTAGAAGGTAGACATTTCGGCGCACAAAACTGAAAATTTACTTTTGGTCTCACTCGGCAAAAAGACACTGAAGTCGTAGAAACTGACTTAATTTGTTCTGGACGCTAGGCTGAGACAATACATGGGATACTTCAATAACTTAAATTACAATTCCAGAAAGGTTTAGCATAATTCAATTCGCAATAAAAAAAGACGTTATTTTTTTTGTTGCGAAGCTTAGTTTCTCTAGATTGGCAGCAAATACACTAGTCTGTTAAGTTCCAAATGTAAACAAATATGACTACTGTGCTAAAAAAAATTAGGCTTAGCTGCACTTGTTAAATCGCGAAATACGCGGCACCATTGTTAAACAGAGAGAAATAATCTTTTAAACCTTAGGGGTTTTTACTACTTTTAACTCTTTAAAATTTAACCTTATATTCAACTCTCCCTCTGGGTGCCGGACAAACTAAACTTAAAATAAACCCTACTAAGATGAACTTGTTAGAAAATAGAGGAAGGAACTAATTGGTTGATCTGACTCATAATAATATTAAGTATAACTTTTCTTAAAGCAGTTAATTCACACATAGCAGGACAAAGCAAATTCTTCTTAATAAACTTAACCTGAAAAGGAAGCTGGAATAAATCTTCTCTGGAACTCGGTAAAACTAAATACTAAATCTCAACCAAGCATTTCTATAATTCACTCATTTTAAAATAAACTCAAGAATAATTCATATTCATTTCATAGCAAAAACCTCATAAGCACCAGAGAAGAAATATTCAGACACCAATCAATCAGTTCCGCTACTAAAAATCAAGCACTAGATTTAACTGTCCTGGCACCTAAAAGTCATAAAAAATTCTATCTTAAAACACATTCAAAATATCATTAATAAGTGGTTAGTACACATTTGCTAAAACAGGGCGCGTTGTGAGTACCCTAAAATGCATGAACATTTTTCAATAACCCCAAGCAAAAAAAATCTCCATGTTTCTTAAAAGCCTCCCGGCTCAAACAAATGGAGTGACTGAACAGACCAACTACATACACACAAAAAAACAAATGCAAGTAATAACATATAATCAAACTCATTTATTAATTATCTAGGATAAGTTTATGGGAGACCTGGCCAGACTACCCTTACATACAAATGCAATTAATATTCCACATTAAATTTCTCCAAGAGTCATTTATCAAGATAACAATTTTTTTTTTTTTTAACACAATAACGGTTACTTAGAAATACTGAAATACATTAAATTAATCATTTAAAACAACTTCTATAGAAATTACAATTTACATAAATTTCTTATTTTTGACAATAACTTTAAATTCTACCAAGACACAAACAATCTTCTTCTTCCCCCCTTTATTTTTTCTTATTTTTCAACTAAATTTTCCTCTTTCTCCCCAGATTAAGCAAGAACAGTTTAAATTAAACTACTAAAAAAAATATAATCTTATGAAAAAAAAACCTCACAGTTGACTTTCGGGATCATCATGATAAGAAGCTATAGGCTGCAGAGGAATTCCGCCGTTGAACTGGATCTTGGTAATGAGCTACAATAAAGTCCACGAAAAATGACCTCTTGTAGAACTTCAAAGATGAAAAAAAAACCGGCAATCAATATTCTAAAACATTAAAGTTGAAGGAGAAACCGCTGCAGATGAATTCCGCCTTGAACTGGATCTTAGGTAATCAAATTCAAAAAGCCCACGAAAAATGACCTCTTGTAGAACTTCAAAGATGAAAACTCGGCAATCAAAATTCTAAAACATTAAAGTTGAAGGAGAACCTCCGGGTACAGAACGATGATACTTTTCCTTCTCACGAACAGAGAGCTTCATTTAGGTACGAGCCCTTACACTTCCGTTTTACGGGAAAACCCGCTTCAAACTCGGAAGAGTTCGCTCTGAGTTCTACTTCTCGCAAATTAGAAGAAAATTCTCTATTAATCACATCATGCCGCATCGCAAACGTGAGCCACCCGTCGGGGTACAAGTGCAGCATCGCAAATCTCCTCAGCTAAAAGCCGAGTTCGTCCGCAGAACGCTAGCGCCAGCCACCCAAGCCCGGGTAGGCCTGGCCGCAGGCCAAAGGCCCTCTCTGCTAAATATTCAACTCCAAAAACTCGAAGACTCTGGTAAAAACTGACTTCAAAACTCGCGCAACAACCGAGGAAAACTCGGTTTCTCCTCCCACCTACAATTATAGGTCCAAAGTTACACATAAAATTAAATTCTTGCCAATCCGAGACTTTTCAATATAATTTAATAGGACAAGTTCAAACCCCCAAACGAATCAGAATTAAGTCATTGTCTACAGTAGCACCTGCGAAAAACTGGAAACTAAACATTCGACCCCCCCTGCTAACAAGCGAAAAATATAAGAAACAACAAAAACTGCCCTTTCAAAGATTCAATTTACAACTTCCACCGAGGCCATAAACCAGGCGACATCACAGCGGGACGCCCGACAACAGTCTTCACTTTCAGCTTGGTAACAAAGACAAGAGAACCACGATATATTACTCAATGTTGCAACTGTCATCTTAAAAGGCATTTCCCACAGATGTTACTTCCGTTAGAAGACGCTCCCCTCTCTGCGTTAAAATTGACCGTTGAAGGAAAAAATAATTGCTTAATGATTTTAAGTACACACTTTCCAAATATATATATTCATTACGCTCTTCACAATTTCGAACTTAAAAAAACCAAATACAAATACAAATAAAATACTTAAATAATTGATTACTTAAATCATTAAAAACACTTAAATTAAAAGCACAGAATTCGCGACACAACATTCCCCCCACGAACCGGGAAAAAATTTTTGTGCAACAAAAATTTTTGCAGAAAAACAGCATTTCCAAAAACATTTGCAAGTTAAGTGCCAAACAAATATTTAACTTAACTAGTTGTCACGGAGATCAGTGATAAAAAAAATTTAAGTTTACACACAAGCAATCAGTTAAGCAAATTAAAGCAAAAATCTAGTTACAACTCAAATGAACCGAACTCAAAACAAACAGCAGGAGTGAAGTGTCATAAATACCCTTATTTATTAACTTGGTAAACAAAATGCTCACAAACCAGAACCAAATTAAACCACTATTGAATAAAAAAAAATTACATGCTTTTATTTCTAATTAACCAACTCCAGCATGAACCAGAAACGCTTATAAGAAATTAAGCTCTAAACTGAAATAGAAGTACCAACACGTAGCGAAAAACTCCAGAAACGGAACTCAGTAGCTTAATCACAAGTAATCCAAAACTAAAGCGTCCCCTAGCCAGGAAAACCAAAAAAAAAAATTAATTGCAACTTGATTTCAACCCAAGAAAGAAAATTCGGACCAGCCGAAAAACTTCCTAAAGAAGAACTAAGAACCGAAACCAAGAGAACTCTCAAACGTGTGCATACCACTCTACAAAGAAAACCAATTAAAGAAATCGAAAAAAAAAATTTTTATATTTCTTCCAAGAGCAAAAGAAAAAAAATTCTAGATACTTCAAATGTACTCAAAACTCATAAATAACCCATTTACAGAAAAAAAATCTAAACAAATTGTCACAGGAACACGCCAAGAATGAACCGAAGCAAGTTAAAGAACACATATAGAAAATCTCAAAATAACAAAAGTGTTCAAAAATTACCCACAAAAAAAAATTTAGTCAGTATGAAACAAAAATCGCAAAAGAGCTGTTTAGGGAATGTGCACTGCTTTGAGAAAATGCAGTCTTGAGCAACATCTATACAAAAACGCCCAAAGCAAAAATGAAACATACAAAACCCAATTTAGAAAACGAGACAGCAGTCTGTTCAGAAACAAAAGTGCATGCACTGCAATTGTGAGATGCAGTCTTTAGCATAAACACAAATAAATACCAAAGAGACTACCAAAAACCTGCAAGGAATAAACGTGAAAATCTCAAACAAGGAGGAAGTGTTTTAAAACTCAAATCCCAAAATAAACTCAAATCCCAAAATAAACTCGAACTCAAATCCCAAAACTCCACAAATCTGTACACTAAGCTCCAAGGAAAAATCCACACCGAAACCTGGCAGTGTCTCTACCCACGCTTACAAGCAACAAGTCTTGTGAGTACAAAACGCTGGCAATAACTGAAAATGCATAATATATACCAAAATAAAAATTCAAAATACCAAATTCACAAAACTGCTCCAGCAACCTGAAGTCTGCTCCAGCAACCTGAAGTCTCCCATATAAGTATTCATTCTCAATTCACACCAACGATCTTATTCAGCACAAAACTCAAATACGAATTAGAATTAACCTTAAATCTGCAAAAAATTCAATCAAGAACTAAAATCCAGTAACAAATGCTAGAAAAGTAATGAAAATCAAATTCCCTAATCAGATAACAATTAAGTTCATGGTTCAAAACCCAGTTAAACTATTCACTGAATAATTTTCACACCAGAATAGCACATAAACAACTTGAACGCCTGTACAAAAATTGCAGAAGAGTAATTATCCTCATTTCCTAAATTACACCACAACAAATTCTACCTTGTCACCAAAATTCTCCAAAATTCTCATAAATTCGCAATTCCAAATACTTGTAAAATCCCAAACTTCTACTGTTTACACTTTTCTCAGACAAAAATAACTCTTCACAAAATAGGCAGAAATTCAGTTACTCATAAAAACAAGACAGAAACTTCACTCCAGCTGAAAACTAACTTCCCCCCCCCAAAAAAAATCAATGAATCTCTAAGCTAACTATCACTGTTCCCGCGCAACTTTACAAATCTAACCAAAACTAAGTTTAAGATACTAACAATTCAGTTTTTTTTTTTAAAACAAAATCAAAACCCAAATTTTTAACTCATCTTCAAAGGCACAAATTACATAAATCTATAACCATACTTCAAGCAATTAAAAAAAAACTATTTCTTGATCACATAAATACTGCTCCAACATTAAGTCAATTGATTAAAATTAGAAATTTAAAAAAACAATTACTTAAAAAAAATGCAATTATCAAAATGAACCCATTAACGAAAATTCAATTTTCAAACACTTCAAATTAAGTGATAAATGATCAGATATCTTAGAGAGGGCAAAGCATTTCATTACTTATATTCAAAAATATAATATTCACACAAAATACAAAATAAAATAAAAATTGCATATAATAAAATTCAAAATAACATATTCTTTGTGGTCTGTCAGTCGCGAAGGTCACGGCACCATTGTTAAATCGAGAAATACGCGGCACCATTGTTAAATAGAGAGAAATAATCCTTTTAAACCTTAGGGGTTTTTACTACTTTTAACTCTTTAAAATTTTAACTCATACTCACTCCCTCTAGGTGCCGGACAAACTAAACTTAAAATAAACCCTACTAAGATGAACTTGTTAGAAAATAGAGGAAGGAACTAATTGGTTGATCTGACTCATAATAATATTAAGTATAACTTTTCTTAAAGCAGTTAATTCACACATAGCAAGACAAAGCAAATTCTTCTTAATAAACTTAACCTGAAAAGGAAGCTGGAATAAATCTTCTCTGGAACTCGGTAAAACTAAATACTAAATCTCAACCAAGCATTTCTATAATTCACTCATTTTAAAATAAACTCAAGAATAATTCATATTCATTTCATAGCAAAAACCTCATAAGCACCAGAGAAGAAATATTCAGACACCAATCAATCAGTTCCGCTACTAAAAATCAAGCACTAGATTTAACTGTCCTGGCACCTAAAAGTCATTTCAAATTCTATCTTAAAACACATTCAAAGTATCATTAATAAGTGGTTAGTACACATTTGCTAAAACAGGGCGCGTTGTGAGAACCCTAAAATGCATGAACATTTTTCAATAACCCCAAGCAAAAATAATCTCCATGTTTCTTAAAAGCCTCCCGGCTCAAACAAATGGAGTGACTGAACAGACCAACTACATACACACAAAAAAACAAATGCAAGTAATAACATATAATCAAACTCATTTATTAATTATCTAGGATAAGTTTATGGGAGACCTGGCCAGACTACCCTTACATACAAATGCAATTAATATTCCACATTAAATTTCTCCAAGAGTCATTTATCAAGATAACAATTTTTTTTTTTTTTAACACAATAACGGTTACTTAGAAATACTGAAATACATTAAATTAATCATTTAAAACAACTTCTATAGAAATTACAATTTACATAAACTTCTTATTTTTGACAATAACTTTCCCCCTTTATTTTTTCTTATTTTTCAATTAAATTTTCCTCTTTCTCCCCAGATTAAGCAAGAACAGTTTAAATTAAATTACAAAAAAAAATATAATCTTATGAAAAAACTCACAGTTGACTTTCGGGATCATCATGATAAGAAGCTATAGGCTGCAGAGGAATTCCGCCGTTGAACTGGATCTTGGTAATGAGCTACAATAAAGTCCACGAAAAATGACCTCTTGTAGAACTTCAAAGATGAAAAAAAAAACCGGCAATCAATATTCTAAAACATTAAAGTTGAAGGAGAAACCGCTGCAGATGAATTCCGCCTTGAACTGGATCTTAGGTAATCAAATTCAAAAAGCCCACGAAAAATGACCTCTTGTAGAACTTCAAAGATGAAAACTCGGCAATCAAAATTCTAAAACATTAAAGTTGAAGGAGAACCTCCGGGTACAGAACGATGATACTTTTCCTTCTCACGAACAGAGAGCTTCATTTAGGTACGAGCCCTTACACTTCCGTTTTACGGGAAAACCCGCTTCAAACTCGGAAGAGTTCGCTCTGAGTTCTACTTCTCGCAAATTAGAAGAAAATTCTCTATTAATCACATCATGCCGCATCGCAAACGTGAGCCACCCGTCGGGGTACAAGTGCAGCATCGCAAATCTCCTCAGCTAAAAGCCGAGTTCGTCCGCAGAACGCTAGCGCCAGCCACCCAAGCCCGGGTAGGCCTGGCCGCAGGCCAAAGGCCCTCTCTGCTAAATATTCAACTCCAAAAACTCGAAGACTCTGGTAAAAACTGACTTCAAAACTCGCGCAACAACCGAGGAAAACTCGGTTTCTCCTCCCACCTACAATTATAGGTCCAAAGTTACACATAAAATTAAATTCTTGCCAATCCGAGACTTTTCAATATAATTTAATAGGACAAGTTCAAACCCCCAAACGAATCAGAATTAAGTCATTGTCTACAGTAGCACCTGCGAAAAACTGGAAACTAAACATTCGACCCCCCCTGCTAACAAGCGAAAAATATAAGAAACAACAAAAACTGCCCTTTCAAAGATTCAATTTACAACTTCCACCGAGGCCATAAACCAGACGACATCACAGCGGGGCGCCCGACAACAGTCTTCACTTTCAGCTTGGTAACAAAGACAAGAGAACAACGATATATTACTCAATGTTGCAACTGTCATCTTAAAAGGCATTTCCCACAGATGTTACTTCCGTTAGAAGACGCTCCCCTCTCTGCGTTAAAATTGACCGTTGAAGGAAAAAATAATTGCTTAATGATTTTAAGTACACACTTTCCAAATATATATATTCATTACGCTCTTCACAATTTCGAACTTAAAAAAACCAAATACAAATACAAATAAAATACTTAAATAATTGATTACTTAAATCATTAACAACACTTAAATTAAAAGCACAGAATTCGCTACACAACACACTTAAACAACTTTTAAATTGTTGATAATTCTACAACTATAACATGCAGGTTAACTAAAGGCATAAAAACCTTAACCGGAAGATAAGAACATAATTCGATCATTTTTAAAGCAAAAAATTCACAATTCGCAAACATAAAAGTATAAAGATACTGAGCCGAGTGACAGAGTGGATACATATATTTATATACTTCTTGTGCGGCCGATTGCAACCAAAATAGGAGTTGCACATTTACATGTTATTGCAGTCCTATATACAAAATTTCAACGTTCTGAAGCTACTCGTTTATGAGTTATGCGAGATCCATAGATATGTACGTACTGATGCCATGAAAAAATCTCTTCTGAATCCATTTTAAATCAGTTTTATAATTCGTTTTTGGGGAAAAAGAATCCTTTTATTCTGTCTTTACGAAGAGATTTCATGCAAAAACATCTTTAAATTGCATTCTATAGCGGTCAAAAGGGATATTTTCTTTGAAATATGATAGTCGAAATTTTTCGCAATTACAATTTCTCTTTTGAACTTCGTAGAAGGATGTAAAAATATGTACGTTATTTTTGCGAAACTATAACTCCAGACTAAATTACACACTAAAAATCCATGAAAAAAAATTGAAATAAAAAATATCATCTAAAATACATTACATGTACAATTCCTGCGAGAAGTTACCACATACTGCTTTCTTTTCTCACATTAAATGATCTTTTGTACGGTTTTAAGAACCAAACAGAGATTTTTGAAAAATTTTCCCATTCTTCTAAAGGTTTCCCCATTTTAAGATTGTCTTCTAATCACAAATTTATTGTTAGTAAAATAAGATCTTACTGTGGAAATACTGTTCATCGAGCTGAAAGCATGTTTAGCTTCACCTCTATTAATAGCAAGTCTCAATAATGATTGTAGCTTCCTTTACACTATTAGGAATTCCATTATGCAGTTTTCATGTTACAACCATCTCAATGAAAACCCCCAAATAATTTTTTAAAGTATGGTTACAACATGCAAGACATGCGTTTTTCCTGGAATAATAAGTAAACAAAAAAGAACTTGGGATTTGCAATTTCAAGACAAATTTAACAAAGAGTTTATGCAAACCTCCTATAGTTCACCAATGAAGCTATCATAATGGCCTTTTTCACCTCTTTTAATGTTGCAAAAACATAATATTACTAGTATTAAGAATAGGCTACATAGATTTTACTTCTATATATCAGGCCTATATTTGAAGACATCTAGCGAAATTTTAAGACACTTTCAAATCGGAGTAAATTTCAAGCAAGTTCCTTTCCATTGTAGAATTGATGGTAATGAAAAAGCTGATATTAGTTTCCACTTTGTAAAACTTTTGACAAATTTAATTTGTAGATTTTTCATGCAGAATCATTGCAGACGTGTAATAGGAGAATATGAGTTTGCTGTTTGTTTGAACAAATCCACCTGTGATTCCAAATTCTCAAAAACATATAGTAGTTGACACAAAATTCAAAATTTTGACAGGCCATGAATTTAAAGATTAAAATAAATAAAAAAAGCTTAGATTGATGCAGAGTTCAGACAATTCTTATCAATTTCAAGGATTATATGCCCTTTAAAAACCAAAGAATAAAAATTCTTTTCCAAATTTTTTTTACTGAAGAAAATTGTTTCTTTAGTGAGGTTAATTCTTACAATTGACAGAAGATTTTATACTAAGCTGTTATTTTTGTCTTACTTTAATTTTATATGTTTTTGTTAATTAAGTATGACATACTTTTATTCTGCTCTCGAATGTCAGCAATATTAATTTTTCCAGACCACAGAGTGTATGAAAATAAAGTATTTTGGAAGTAGATTTAAGTTTGTTTCACAGAAGATTCATAAGTATGTTTTATAAAACTATAAATTCTAATAGTATTGGAAGTCTATAACTTTACAATATGTACCTACAAATGTTTGATATGTGCATATTTGGTTATAGGGTACCTATCTCCATACTACTTGATAGAGGTACTCTAGTTGAGCTGCTTTTGTAATACCTTCAAGGACACATAACAATTTCACTGGCATGTTGGGCCACGGTAGTTTTGTTTTGCACATCAGGTAGAGTATTATGTAATTATGACACAAATACTTTGTTCTTCATTTAATATTTTATGGGGATCATCAGACTAGATAAACTCAGCAAAATGTGTCAAAACGAACATTTGCTTGGATTTAAACCGAACTATCAGTATTCAGCAGTTTGATCACTCATAGGCCTCTTTTTCAAATGATTATGAACTGCATATATATATATATATATAATATCTAATACATTATAAAGAAGATTTTCACATTTTACATTTCTCATATTATGCTACTGATATTTTTTCTAAAAATCTATTTGTTACATCCATTAATCCTTAACACACTTGTGATGTTTGTAAAAGTATTGCACATAGTCGAAAAGACTTGAACAAAACATTATTAAGAAAATCAAATATAAATTCATTACTTTAATTACACTAAGCTTCAAATGTAATAATTGGACAGCTTTTCCAACATATTACGTACATTTCTTATGTTTTGAAACTGGGAGAGAATTCCAAACATTATCATCTAAATAAATAATTTTTATACTTTTAAAAAATACAGTATACTTGAGATTTTTACAATCAAATTTATTCAATGTCTTAAATCTCTTCAAAACCAAATATCAAAATACGATACATTTTAGAAAAAGTTTAAAAAAAAATCAAATTACAATTTGTTAGTATTTAGGAACTTTCTGAAAAAAATATAAGCTTGAGAGCTTTGGTTCACTATTACAAAAAAAAAAAAAAAAAAAAAAAAAAAAGAAGAAGGAAAACAAAAATATTTAAAAACATACACAATCATAAAATTTAAAATAAGCTACACTTTGATCTTAAGTCCAGTTTTAAACTTTTATGCTCGACACTTATAATGTGTAAAAATAGAACAGGCAAATCAACACATATAATATGCAAAAATAGAACAGACAAATCGATAACCTTGTATTCAGCATAAATTTTGTAAGAAGGTTGTTGATACAAGGTTGTAAGGTAATACAAAGTTGTCGATTTGAATGTTCTATTTTTCCACTCCGGCATGATTCTCTTGCGTCTTGACTTATAATGTGTGTTAAAAACCAGAAATTCAAAATACAGAATATAAAATCATACATTTACAATTAGCTGTTCAAAATAATAATATCAAATATTAGGGAAAATTTCGTAAATAATATTCCATCTATTAAAGAATTAATAGCATATAGTAAATTTTCATTTATTCAATATAGAAAAGATGTTATTAAAAATGTAGCTGTGATTTTTCCCACACTGGATAGCATACACCTAATACCTGCAAAAGAAGTGGTAATAATTTCTATTTTTCACCTTTGTTTTTTAATTAAAGTAAAATATTACAATTTATATTTAATGAAGAGTATACATAAATGAAGAAGAAGACCATACTTAAGTCATTTTAAATATATCTTTAAGATATTTTTTAAAGATGATTTCAAATGAATAACATGTTTTGTGACACACACAATATATACATATATGTATATATATCTAACCGAAAACTGAAATGATTGAAGTAAGGGAAGAAAATGGTATGTTTTGTATAGCAGTATAGAAAAAAAACTTTGTTATCAATCAAAAAGAAGTAAAAGAATATGCAGATAAGGTAGTTTAATTTCATGAAATTCTTGTATTCCGAAAAAATATTCAGGTTTAGAATATAATAACCATCAAAATATAAAACAAATGATATATTATAAAGAATTTATATTATTAATGATGATACTTTCATATCATCTCATCAACCATGTAAGTCAAGACACAACAGAAACACGCCAACGTGGAAAATAGAACAGGCAAATCGACAGCCTTGTATTTGGCGTAGATTTCGTAAAAGGGATTTTATAAAATCTACACCGAATACAAGGTTGTCAATTTGCCTGTTTTATTAACTATGCAAGTGTTGCAAACCAGCACAATTTAACAACAATCATGAATAAGAATGACATCACAACACAATAATAATACTATTTCATTTGAGGTAACCCTTATTGCTTCTCAGTAACCCATATAGAATCACATTTGTGACTGCATTCTGGTTCATTAATAGTTGACTAAGAGAAATAACATTAATAGGGAAAAGAACAGCTGAATATGGCTGACAAAATGGTAATTACCTGCAGGAAGTTTATAATCACAGCATTCTAAACAGAGCTCCTGGCAAAACAGAGGGCAGTAGAAATTATAAATACTAAAATACTATAAAGACTGTCTTAAATTTGGATTTCTAATTAATATATTTACATGGAAAGTTTTCTTATTATAATTTATTGTGAATTATTTCTTTATATATATACATACAGAGAGAGATTTTATATGTATATCTATATGCCATACATAGTATCACAACTCAAAACTGTACCTTAAATTAGCAATAACCCTGTAATTCTTCATTTTAATTTCTGTATCTTTTCTTTTCAGTTCAAAAAGTAGAAATTGAAATTAAATTTTTCTGAACTGCATCTTTCAAAATTAATCTGTTTTATGCTTACTTGTGTAAAACCTACTGCTATGCAGAAAACTTTTGTCCAGTCAGATTAAAGATATTTTTTACTCTTTATCACGCACTTTACTGATGCATATCCCTTCTTTCCTGCCTTCCTCTCACTGCGCTAACATGTATTTTCATAGCTCTGCCTCGTCCATCAGTTAAAGATGTAAATAAATAGCTGTATAAAATTGCAGGATGCATAGTGTAAAATGTGTAAAATGATGCATAAAAATGAATATGTGTCCTAAGAATTAGCTATAAAAGAATGAATTTATGGCCATGTCATCCTTCTAATTACTCAATACAGTCTCTTCAGGAAACATTTCTTGGTCAAAAATGGTATAGTATTTCTGATAGAAAAATATGAAGAATTTTGATTATCTGCAACAGCTTAATTTGGAAATGCCTGAAATCAGCACTTATTTTTAATAAAGACAAACAAAATTTCATTTCAGAAAATTAGGCAGTGTAAATCTGTTAACAGTTTTACATCTGTTAATATTCAAATAAAATTTTAACAGAAATGTACCATTTTTACAGCATAGTTTGATTGAAAAGGTAAACTTATTTTATTAATGAAATTACTTAACGTCTTTTTCAGGCTAAATTTACCATTATGGACATCTGCAAAAAGCATTTTTTAAAAAATTCGAAATTTCTGTTCTCACATTTTTTAAGTTACTTAATTCAACTGCACTTGCATCTAACATAATGCTGCAATTCATGATTCAATTTAGGATAAACAGGAATTTAGGATCCTTGCATTGGATTTTGTGAACAGTGTTATTTATATATTACCTTATTTATATTATAAAAATTACTCTGAAAGCAGTTTTGCTAGCAGATATTTAATTTAAGACAAAATATCTCAAAGTATTTTAACAATAAGTTTTTTTTAATACTTAAAATTTTTTTTTATTTTATTCTCCTTCACACTTTCCTTTTATACTGACATTATTTTCTTAGTATGTTACTGCATGAAAAAAATATACCACATTTACTTGCATATTACTAATCCTTGCATAATTTTTCAATCAGTTTTTTCAGCTTATCATACAGGAACTTATGATTTAGATTATTAATATAAAATGTATGTACAAAGAGAAAAGTATTTTGTACAAGTAAAAGGAACACCAATGTAATTGTTAAGTCCTTTGACATGCATAATATAATTATATTGGTGTTTTTGGCTTTTTAATGTATGTTTATCATTTAAGATGGCTCTTTAGAAATAGTATATACAGCATACTTTCCAAATTTTCAAGCATAAGAAATTACTAGTAACAGGGAGGAAATATGCAAGTAAACACAATAATAGTTCTGGGTTCAATGCTTTTGATTAAATAATTCTTAAGGAATGAATACATTTTAGTCAGTTATTTATATGGAAATAATCCAAATTTAAAGTAAAAATTAGATATATAATTTAAAAAAAAATAAACTCACAGACTTACGATCTACAACAGACTTACGATCTACAATCTGCAAAATCCTTGATAGCAAGGTGTTCAGATTACTATTACATAATATTCGGTCATTCGGAAAGTTCTGCGGTTTTCCAAATCAAAGCCTGTGTTCTGCTAATTATTTTGTTACTGTTGGTAAGAAGTGACTCTGATCAAGGCACATGTTTAAATATGGTCTTTTCTGCACATGCTGCATAATACTAGCACGTGTGGTGGCATAAGATTTTGTTTCAGGGCAGTGCTAAAAAGGATCCAAAAGTTCATTTTCATCATGTCACGCTCTTTTATTTTAAAAAAGAGGAAAAGAATGCTAGTTGGACTGATTGAAAAATTTGCGCCATATATGAACAAAGTGCTGTTTCTGATGACATAATTTGAAGGTCGTCTAAGAAGTTTAAGCAGCAGAATTCAGCCTCAAAGATGATGCTTGTTCTGGATGAAAGAATGTATTAAACAAACCTATTACTGAAATTCACATTGTAGAGCTCAGAAACTATCTGGCAAATTAAATATTTCAAAAAGTACAGAACATGATCACTTAACGAAGGCAGCTGCAATGTATGAGTACCCCATACTTTAACAGAACAGAACATGCTTACTCAAGTTTGAGCATGTAATACACTGTTGAAAAATAAATAAAAAAGTTCCTTTTCCGAAATGGCTCATTACTAGAGACGAGAAGTGGAGTCAAAAGAACCTCCTTTGGTAACATCGAAAGAAATGCTTTGTATATGGTCAGACTTGTACACTATGCAATGTTGCCTCCAAATCAAAGAAGAAATTAAAAAAAAATACTGTCCCCAAATGGCAGTTTTAAAAGCAGAAATCGAAGCAAAGTGCCCAGGATTAACCAATGTCCTAATGGGATGTTACCTCCCATTAGGACAACCATCAGTTCCACCTTTTGATGAATGTCAAACAAAAAAGAGTTATTGAATTATAAATGGAATGTTTAATGCCCCTCTTCCATATTCACTAAATTTTGTCTCCTTAGATTTTCATCTCTTCAGGTTACTTCAAAATTCTCTGAATGGCCTGAAGCTGACTTCTTTACAGACTGTCAAGCAACTCCTCAATAACTTCTAATGAAAAATGTAATAATTTTCTTAAAAAAAGGAATTTCCCAACTGCAAGAGAGATGTCAAATAATTATAAAATAATGGCGCTTATGTGATCCAACGAAACTTTCTTATGTTTTTGTACTGCATCATAGGTATTTATGATAAAAATCTCAAAGAACTTTCTGGATGATTCATATAAGAAAGTAATCCAAATTTAACATAAAAATCTTAAATGGAAAACAGCAAACAATAGGCAACACTCTGTAGAGAATAAAATATTTTTACCTCCATCGTATGAGATTATCTATCAGAAATTCTAAAGATATGATGTTTCTAAATATTTTTAACCCACAGGAACATTAGCCCAAAAGCTCTCAAAATGTGCATGTATGCCTAAATGGAAAAAAAAAAAAAAAAAAAAAATTTAAAAATATCTTTAAGATAAAAATTCGGTTTTGTAAATAAAGAATATTTTTCATATACAAGCATGTACATTTATAAATTTCTTGATTAAAAAAGATATAACATTTTCAACACAAATATGTTTCTTCATACGATGCCTTCTCAACATATAAAACTTTTCTAAAATAACACTAAAATTAAAACTAAGATAATAAAATTATATTAATAAAATAGAAACTCAGAGAGAATATTTGACTTGATAATAAAACATTCAACATGATTTTTAATATTTTATACTTTCTTTTCAATATTTATACACATTTATAAGTACTTTACAACCTCACAAACACAACTACCAAAAGTTGTAAAATGTATATTTTTATGCAACAGTCTCTTCTTTCTTATACTTCAAATATGCAAGTGCTCTTTTAGCAGCTGATCTCTTTGCAACTTTTTTATTAGGCCCAACACCAACAAATTTTTTTCCTTTCAACTCAACTTCAATGTATGTTTTACCACTTTTCTGAACTGGCTCACTAAAAGAAATTGAAAAGATTTAATTTTAAATAAAGAAATTTTACACATGTAAACATGGGTGTACATATTGCATGCAGTGTGAAATTATTAAACTATACAAATATGAAATTATCATGTGTTAGGACAGGATTTATGGAACAATCAGTATACATTGTTCACATTCCCTTTTTTTTTTCTCCCACTTATTGGTCAGTCAATGATGTTCAAAGTAAAATTCCCTTTTTTACCTATTTAATTTTATCTGTTACATCTATTTAATCTCTATAAATTTCCATGTAATAGTTTTTATGATTTATGGTTATGCATGTAAAACTTATAATAACCATTAGTAATTTCACACTGATATACATTTTTATTGTTAAATATAACATGAATTCTTTATTTTCTTGCCTTATTTTTGTAGACTGAGCTATTAAATGCAATGAATAACAGTCTTTTAATAAATAAATGTGCATATACTAACACAGTTTCACATATCAGATACTAATCTGCACATGTTAAAAAAGCTTAAAAAATATCATATAAATTTTTTGCATTTTATTACTTGAAATTTATGCTGTTTTGTACTATTTCATATCTAATTTCAAAATACAGTCAAGCCTGTTTCTGTGCAGCAGATAGGGATCGCATAAAAAAAAATACTTATAATAAATAATTTTTACAATATATTAATTAGAGAAAAAAATTTTATGCAATTAAAAGGGACTGCATAAAAAGAAGTTGTACTCAGAAAATATGTCAAAGATTTACGAAATAGTGAGAAAGTGCTTTCAAATAAAACAAATAATTAAATTCACGGAAACATTTCAAAAAAATTAATTTTTCATTTTACACATGGAGAAATTTTCAAAATGCAACACTGCTACTCGTCATAGTCCAAAACGTGCATTTTCTTGTGATGAACTGGTTCAAAATCACTTTCATCATTTGAAGATATTACAACTGGTTTCATTTTTAATACTATAAAGTTGGTGAAAAGTTTTCTGCATTGACAGTCATTTGATCAGCTGCTTGTAAATGTCACAATAGACAGCTTTCCAGCATGAATAGTAAGTGTGATGTTTTATTTGAGCAATTGCTGCCATAGCATGGTTTATGCAGTATAAAATTGAAAACTTTTTCTAGTTTTTTCATAATGTAGTTGAAAGTTAATTTCACACAATGTTTCTTAAAAGCTGCAATTGTTTCTTAATCCAATGGCTGTACAAGGCAAGGATGGCCAGGAGCACAGCCTACAATTAACAACATTTTAAAAGATCCATCTCTGTCATATATTTTTCAACTTCTCATACAAAGCAAAACATGGCTAAAGGCGAACAGCACCTTTCAGTGTACATATGAACACTAAAATGTCATAAAAAAGGACCACACAAAAAGAGGTTTTGCTGTATAGCACTGTTAACTCTAAAATATTTAATGAAACAGGGGTTTTTGAAAACATGTAAAATTTGTTTAATCTCGTATGCACAAAAAAGAGAGAGAGAGAGAGACTCACTGAAAAAAAGAGTGATAAAAAATCTGATGTGGACCCACATGATTTCCTTGTATAGTCTATAAAATAACACACATTTTTTGCTACATTACATTTAAACTTATTTCCTCAAATTTCATTAGAGCTAAATTTTTCATTCAATTAATTCAGTTCTCACTTCATAGCAAAGCAAAAATATATAAAACTCAAAAATATTGTAAAATACTAAATAAAGTTATAAAAACAATTTTTAAAATTAAAATTAGAATTTCTATGCAAAATCATGCATTACGGCCAATGGGCAAAGAGGCAGATTTTTCAGTGCAAAAAATTGAAAGTTTACTTTTGGTGCTACTTCACACCAGAGGTGCAGAAACTGATTTAATTCACATTCTACAGAGAGTGACAAATGTAAACCAATAGGGGCTTTGTTAATCTTAGAAGCACTCAAATTGCTTTTAAGTTGTTGATAATTAATTCTACAGTTATTGCACACAGATTAACTAAAGGCAAAAAACATTAACTGGAACATAAAAACAACATAATTTAATTACATTTAAAGCAAAAAACGCACAATTTACCAACATACAAGAATAAAAAAACTGAGCTCACCAAGCTGGGTAATGGTTATATATATATATAGATACTTTTGGTGAGGATGAAACCAAAAAGGAAGCTGCACAATTATATGTTATAGTAGTCCCATATACAAAATTTCAACATTCTGCAGCTACTCCTTTTTGAGTTATGCAAGACACATACGTTCATACATATCTTGCATAACTCAAAAGTATATACCTCATGAAATATATATAGACCTCATGAAAGATATCTCTTATGAATCCATTTTTCATTCTGTTTTGTGAAAAAGTGTCCTTTACTCTATCTACACATACAGATGTCACACAAAACATCATTCAAATGAATTTGAGAGCGGTGAAAATGCATATTTTCTTTGAAATATGATACCTGAAATTTTTTGCAATTACAATAATTCCTTCACTATGTACAAGGAAGCAAAAAAAAAATTACTTTAAACAACTGTGCAAATTAAAATTATTCACATATAACACATAAGGAAATGTCTTCAGGTTTGTCCTCAGTAATTTCAGATAGCTGTTTCATTTACCACATGGTAGATCATGACATAATATTCAATCTCATGCAACATACACTAAATAATTTTTAGTTCTGTATTACAATGGGAGCTACAGTCGGAACCCTTAAATATCAGTTGCCTTGATAATAGACACATAACCATGCAACAGGAAGTTAATCAAGATAAGAAAGAATGATATATTTATGTTAAAGGCACTTAAAGTTGTTTCCCTAGGCACTTTTTTTAATTTTCAATATTTCCTTGGAGGTTGGTGTTGCCAGTTTGGTTGATCTGACGATAATTATATTTATAACCTTTGATTCCACAAACACATTCTTCATCGATCTGACGATAATTATATTTATAACCTTTGATTCCACAAACACACTCTTCATCTAATCAGTTTTTTACACCCTACAACAATGGATTTCACGACTTGAGATTTTCTAACAGATGAAGAAGCAGCTAGCTTGTTACTTTAAGAAAACAATCATTTTCTAAAATTTTTAGATTTTAAAAAAAAATTTTTTCTTTCATCATAAAAGTGCAACTTGGCTTTTATTCAAGCTGGGAAGAAAAAGGTCTCTGAACATAAAAATGGTTTGTTGGATTTCTTCTGTTACTGCTACACGATTCATTTATTTATGGTACAGGGGTTAATGTCTATTGAGTTTTGAGAACTAAAGCTTTCTTCAAATAAATCACAATGGTTGACTGGAACAATTACAAGAGAGAAATATGTGCCAGCTCCTCATTAGCTTGTCCTAATGATGGACAGAACAAGATTTTTGGAGAATTTTGTCATAAATTAGAAAATGAATCTTGTTGCTATTCTCCATCAATCTGTTTTGTTTAGTATCTAGTCAAAGGTGAGAGAAAAAAAATATGTCATCATGTACCAATATCATACCAAATGTGTGCAATATGGCTTTAACAGAAAAGTTCCAAAAGTCTCTGGCATATCAGTGGGTTTTCTGATTATATACTTTGTATCAATAACTTTAGATAGGATTCAATACGATTCTGAATATCATTTCATAATTTGAACAAGACAAACACATATTGAAACTCCATTGATGTTAGATAGAATCCTTACATTTGTTAACATTTTGATATCTGAATCATTTTAATATATAGTAAACTAGCTTGAAAAGTCTCCTACTATAACCCTGAGTATGTTTTATTCAGTTATATATTGTGTTCTAACAAAATATACTCAAAATAACAAAAGAACAATTTCTTTTTCACTTTATTATCCTTTTAAAGATAAAATTAAAAACCATATTTCAATAAAGTAATCCAAAAAGGCTTTATCTTGCAGTTAAATATATCATATCTACTTTAACATTTAAAAAAAATTCAGCAGTTGGATACATTGCTTGTTAAGCACTGGTTGCAAATGGCTGAAGCCATCAGTTATTTAACATTGTCCAGGGTGCACCACACGGGACAACAGACATTACATATGCAGAAAGGGAACTGAGAAAACTATAAACATCCATGCCCTCTTTGAGATTTAAACTTGGCCTTATGACACTGAAGCCAGAACTGTTAACCATCATACCAAACAGCAATATTACAACAAACTAAAAAATTACAATAAAGACCAAAGAATAAGTTCTTACCCAAAAACATCTTCCTTCTTTGAAATTTCATATAGTTCTCTCACAGGTGATTTTGGAACATGCTCACTTAAATGCTCTATTATTAAAAAAAAAAAGAGAGATTAACATTACTTTTCAAACATGCTTTAGTGGCGAACTCATATCAGTTCTCTTCCTAAAGCGGAATATGCTAATGCAATCAAAATTATGATCAGCTAATATAATGGTAACACTAATAAAAACTGTAATTCAGTATAATAATTACATCATTTGAGATAAACAAAATGAAATCAAATAAGAGTTTACAGGATAAGGACCCACAAATGCAAATAATGTGAAGTATTAAAAAAATAAATATTTATTATGTTGTATTATGCAAAACTACTGCATTACAAAGATTTGCACTGGGTACATTATTTTAAGACTTAGAAATATTAGCAGTGTTTTAAAGCTACCAGAAATGAACCTGAATAACTACTGTAAATACAACTGAATAAGTTACATTTAATACAGTACATTAAATGGAATTTTTTATTAGAAAGACAAAAGGTACTTTCTTATCATTATGATCCCCATCATAATGGTGCCAAAATTATTGCCAAATTTAGGTTTATTTCTCACAAATTGCAGCCTAGCATCTTTTTTCCACAAATGTTTTTAATATAGCATCAAAAGCATTTTCTCGTCCCAAGGATTTTTGCTGCATGAATTCTGCACTATAGGACTCAAGACGATGATCAGCTGTGTCTCCTTTTCTTTTTTCTTTTTTTTTTATTTCGGTGTTTAGACAGAGTCTCTCAACATTTTTGCACAGCCATTTCCAGATCCACAAACTGGAATTCATGGTTCACACTGAAGTATACCCTCCTTTTCTCAATTTCTTTGTTGGTGTTCGCAGAAAATATCATAGGAGAAAGAACACCACAGTTCTTATATGTGATATTAAATCAGCATAAAAAATAAAGTGTTTAAAAATATGGGCATAGAAAGTATCGGGATAAAAATAAAGGAACTACAAATCATTTCACGATGATAACATCACAGACATGCATTTTTCCATGCTTTAAAAGCTGTAAATGTATATTTGCATAGTGATTTGTAAGTACAAGAAGGAATAAGGAATATTTTTACCTGTATATTGTATATTTTTGAGTTAATTAAAGTTTTTGCTAAAAGAGCAAGAAGGAATATTAAATACTCAAAAACTGGAAAATGGGTAGAAAATTAATGCTACATCTAGAAGTTAACAGAATTTTAAATTTATGTTCATAACTATTAAAGTTATTATTTAATTAATCCCTTTTATAAAATGGGATTGGTAACTTTGCATGATAAATATAGTCAAAAAGAGATCAGAAATGGGAAGATGAGATTACCTATATTAAAACTAGGTACTTTCCCATTATGCCACTTGCCATGATTTTTGGTGCCTGTGGAAAGAGAAGCTAAACATATGACAAAATCATCTGTAATACCATCTGCGGACTAGTGAGTGTGTGTGTAAACAATAATAATTGATCACACACGCGTATTATTACCACAGTACCATCAAAATACATGACAGGTGTATAACAGAAAACTACATAAAATGGTTTAGTTAATTATCAAATTGTGAAATTATTTTCCTTCACTTATTTTAAAACCTTATTTTGTTTCAGTTTATTCATCTTCTTAAAGTGTCATTAACATTTTCATCTACAGTGTGTGGTTAATCGGTTGAATGTTAATTCGTTAGTTATGATGAAACATATCAGGGGCACCTGCATAATATTTTAGTAGGAGATTTGGATTTACTGCATCATGGCAAAGCCCACTAGGGTTATCCTTAGGAGAGATGTATTTGTTGAGCGCCTTTCAGAAACTAGCTCGGATTCATGTTGTACATCATAAAAATCACAAAAATCTCATGCAGCCAACTTGTTCACTGGACTGAACTACCGATATTCCACGACCTTTGAAAATTAGTTCATTTCATTTTACTTATTGTTTTATTTGAAGCATTTTTAATGTCTTTTCCTTGTTTAATACATAGTGAATTATCTCATAGCAACTTCTTGTGGAAGTGACTGATTATCGGTTTATTGTGAAAGATTGTTTAATAAGCTGATGGGTAAGAGTTTTATCATAGCTGCTGCTAAATCGCTAAAGGATTATTGCTTAGGAAAGCGACTTATATGAGAACGTTCCTATGGAAAACTGGCTGAACTCAATAATTAGAACAGAAGTACTGAGTGATATTTTTTTTATTTCTTAAGGTAACTTTTTGCTAAGAATCTTGATTTATGCATAATTATACTAGAAATCGAAAGCAAAACTGCATTAATATTTTTCTACCGGATTTAATTTTCTGGTGACTTTTTGACCTCAAAAAAATTTTGACTAGTAAGTTTGAAGTGACTTTATATCCCTGTAAATTTTTAATTAAAAATAAAAATTAGTAAAATAAAATTTTCATTAGACTGCCCTTAGAAGAGAGAGTTTTGATGGAAAATTTCATTAAATTTCATGTACTTTACATTGGCTTCTATTTTCAATGAATGAGAGGTTTTTAATACAATTTTTCCTACTTTTATAGCCAGTTGCTGGAAATAAATAAATAAAATAAAATTTTAAAAAAAGTCACTGTTGATAATGTGCAATTTTAAACATTTTATAAGCATATGATTTTTAATATAAATCATAATTCAAAATTAATTATGATTATTTTTTAATTAGAATGATCAGAAACAATCTTTTTTCAGAAAAATGAAGCTATTTTGTGCTTCTATGCCCTAAACGAAAAGCATCTACAATATTTTTGAAGAAGGTATCCTGATTTTCATATTTTACATTTTAAATTAAACAAAACTATTTCTTTATTTTGTTGAATTTATAAATTTTATGGTGCGCAAAAAATGTAATATTAATTTCAAAATAGGATATATTTGAATGCTACTGTTTACATATAATGGAAATTTCGGGTTTCCGTTTTATGTATCAAACTAATGACAACTGAAAGCATTTATTATAACTACATTTAGAAACACTTTATTTAATGGATCTGGTAGAAACTCCTACTTTGATGACTAATAATTTGCCTTTGTGAAAAGTATAAAATATCGTCTACGGACTGTTGACTACCTCTCTCTTGATTGTCTACCCTATTTCTAGAAATGTAACTTTTAGTTTTTCAAAAGAATGCTCTATTTCTGTGAAATCCTGAAAAAACTTAGCGATTAAATACAATAAAAGAACCTTTTTACAACAAACATGTTGTGCTGTACCCAGGGATAGGGCTAACATATGTAATAAAAATGATTTTCACTCTGTTTTGGAGACTTGGCAACATGATTTCACTCTCAGAAAAAGTATTTCATCCAGAGACCAGGTATAATGCCCGGCGTTCTGTGCAACACATGTGCTAAAGGCTAGTTTGCTAACAGAAAACAGCTAGAAGTTTCAGTTACTGTAAATGATACTCCATGTTCTTAGTAACCAAATAAATATAAATAGCATTTCATCTCT
>KK120732.1:23104-38818 GCA_000611955.2 Stegodyphus mimosarum | reverse complement strand
AAATATATCATGCATACATATAAATATATCATATATATCAAGCATATATCCATATATATAAACTAGCATTTCTTTCCTTTAAGTAGCACTACCCGGCATGCGTTGTAGTGCTACTTAAAGGAAAGAAAGTGTTTGTGTTTTAATTCTGTTTATTGAAATGGTTTTGGATACACAATATTTTTTTCCAGGGTAGAAAAGTGAAAATTTTCTTTGCTTTGCTTTATTCTTAAATTTGAGGGTTCTGCAATACATTAGAATTCATCCATCTTTCCAACGACCACAGCTTGGAGAAGGCATGGGTGTCTGGAAATGTATACTGACTGTGCGGCATGGGGGGCACTCAAAATTCGCTGCGAGCCAAAAGTCCTCTCGAGAGGCTGGTAGTAGGGTAAGAGGGGTGGGAAATCCTCGGATTGGCCCCTTGGCGTGATCTTCAAAATTCGAGCAGAACATAGCACAAAGTCGGACTGTCTTGTTCTTCTATCGATAGTAATTCATGGTCTTGTTCCAATAACATCAGACGAAATGAGATTAGAAACAAGAGGGGAAAATGACACGAAAAACCTATATGGAATAAGCCGTTCTTTAAATCCACTAGAAGCTTGTCGCATCAAAGAAATGAGTTGAGGCGGGATGAAAAGGAATCGAGTTGAGTTGTAGAATGAAAGTTTTAGAAAATGGAAAATAAAAATTCGAGAGCTGAGTTGGGTAACTTTTGTCTGCAAAAGTGAAAATTGAAACTGGTGGAGTGTTTAGTCGCATTGATTAAAATCTTTTATTACAGAAATAAAATTGTTTAAAAATGTGCAAAATTAAAATTTGTAAAGCTTAATTTTATTATCGTTCTTTTATAACCTTTAATGGCTTTGCAATATGATGTGTGTGTATTAAACCTTATGCACGCACATCACATTTAAATTCATTAATAATTATGATATCTGTGCATTAAAAACGCACTATTATGTAGTTTGAGTAATAAATCGTGTTAGCACACTTAGAAAAATCCACGAGAACAATATTACTCAGCTTGAAAAGAAGTAGAAAAGTTGACGGTACTTACGTACTATCGCAATCATCTTAGTGGAATTAGCCAAATTTTCAGAATGTGCCAAACTCTGACAACCATGCCCATAACCATTCTTACGGCAACCATGCTCATAATAATCGTTTCAGTCAAGGAACGCTGCCATTTTTGTATGCGTTCTATTTTACTGTATTTCAAAGTTCCAACGGTTTTTATACACAAATCGTGATATTTTTTGCTTTACACTTAGTTTCACTTTAAACTTACTCTTTCCGAGGGCTTCTTTTTGCTGTCTGAACTTTTAACCATAAATCTTCTTAAATTTAACACTTCAGTATTGTTATTATGGTTCAACTCATTAGCCAACTCCGAAAGCTCAACTTCTACTGGAATAGCCGATAAAAGAAATTTGCTTGTCAGTTCTGTCATGGCAAAAGACGAGGAAACCTTAACTTTAAGCAATTCAATTATATTATTTAATACTTGCCAAGCCCATTCTGCCACTGAAGTACTTATTAGGAGCCTTTCATTCCTTATAATCTTAATAAAGTCGATATGTTTTACTAAGGACACTTTACTGGAAATTTCATGATTTAAAATTTTTGGATTATTTACTTTAAGATTCTTCTCGATACTTTTAACAAAAACTAAATAATTTCTTACGCCTCTCTCATGACAAACTTTTAAAAGATGTTCTAATGCTATAGGCTGTTTGTACTGAAATTCCGGGCTTGGCCCATTCTCAGAGTTCCAATCCATCATTCTTCCATTACTATTTGCAGCTGAGTGCAAGAAACTGAAAAAAAAGTTCTCCTACCTGCTTGCTTCCCTATAGAAACTAACGCAGGAGTACAGAATAACCTATAGATAGCCTTACTCAAAACACAATATTAGTCACCACTTCGCGGGAAGAAGCACCGTATTTCACCACGTAGCACTTCGCTTAAGTCCTGCTTATCGTTAACAGGTCATGATGTTTACATCCACCTGTTCCTTTGCCAACTGATTGAAACACTGGAAGAAATAGAATTCCATTCATTTTCCCCTGCACGTTTTTGAACAAGATTCTTATGAAGGTATGAGATAGACCGTCGGCGTAATATCCCCGTGGTCTCTCAAGAACAACGTACCGTATTTTTTGCCGTATAAGACGCACCGGCATATAAGACGCACCCAATTTTAAAGGAGGCAAATCTAGAAAAAAAAGATTATGAACCAAATTCTGTAGTAAAATATTTTATATCAACTGTATAAAGTTAACAGCAGTTTAAGAAAAATTTTATGTCAACCATGTAACATACTAAGAGCTTTCTTTACTCTCATAAACAGTCAGCAAACAGTGAAAGTAACAAAAATAAGGCTGTCATGTTTTTATTCTAACCCCAAGAATTCCTCTTCTTCGCTGCTATCAGAAATGAGGAAGGACAGATCCACGCAGTCATTGTCACCACTTTCTTCCTCACTGGTGTCAAATAAGACGTCGTCTTCTGTTCCATCCAAGTCATTACTAATGCCACACTTCTTGAATGATTTTACAACAATGTCTTTCTTTACGGAGTCCCATGACCTTTTAACCCATTCACACACTTGTGTGATAGTGGGCCTCTTCATCCATCCAGTAGGAGTCAAATCATGGTTCCCAGCTGCCATCCAGGTGTTCCACTCCTCTCGCATCAGAACTTTGAACGGTTTGTTAATAGAAACGTCCAGAGGTTGCAGCTGGCTGGTAAGACCACCAGGAATCACAGCTATTTGGGTCTTAACTTCCTTAAAGTTCTTTTTAGTAGTTTCTGTAATGTGCGCTCTGAACTGGTCAAGCACCAACAAGGAAGATTTCTTCAGAAGCCCGCCAGGACGTTTGGACCACACTTTGTCAATCCACAGCCTCATGCCATTTTCGTCCATCCACCCTTTATCATGAACGTGCACGATGACTCCCCGTGGAATTGTTTCTTTTGGGAATGTTTTCCTTTTAAAGATCAACATTGGCATTCGTTTGGTACCATCTGCACAGCAGGACAGCCCAACCGAGTAGTGAGTTTTCTCATGCCCTGAGGTTTTTATGGTTATGCTTTTGGCTCCTTTGTTATCTACGGTTCTGTTAGATGGCACATCAAACGTTATCGGGACTTCCTACATGTTCCCAATCTGGCTCATTTCAAAGTTATTCTTCTTCCTCGCATCAATAACAAACTTATGTAAAGACAGAATCTTTGATTCGTATTCCTTTGGCATTTTTTGTGCAATTCTGGTTTTGGTGCGCATAGAAAGGCCAGATCTCTTCATAAATCTATAGCACCACGATGGTGATCCGGTGAAATCCTGAATGCCTTTCTCCACAGCAATGCGTTTGGCCTCATAAATTATCATTTTTGTTGAGACAGAAGGTCCATTTTGCCGGTGACGTGTGATCCACTCCTTTACTTCTACCTCTAACTCTGGCCACCTTGCAGTTGGTCCACGCAATGTGTGCTTGCTTTTATCCAACTTTTGGAGCTGATCCTCCTGTTTCCTCCACTCTCTTATCATTTTCTCAGTTGGAGGTGGCCCAAAGTGTCTCTCCGCTGCTCTGTTTCCATGCTCCTTAGCAAATTTTATTACTTCCAGCTTGAAAGCAATTTTATATGCCAGTCTCTTCTGCTTCGACATCTTGATGGGGTGGTATGAAATATGATATATTTCATTCCCCGCTCCCATATTTCACCCGCTCCCGCGCTGGCTTACGAGACTCTAAAAAGTGCACAAAGCCAGCGCGGGAGCGAGCGAAGGCACGCGCCTCTTCGCTCAGCCAATCGCAGCGCGAAGCACAGACCGTCCAAATACAGTGCGAGGCAGAGCGGGGCTTCCTGGTCTTAGACTGCGCCAAGAGAGACGGCGCCAAGGCAGAGCGGCGCCATGGTGGGCTTTTGTATTTGCCGTATAAGACACAGGCACTTTTTCCCCCGATTTTGGGGAGAAAAAGTGCGTCTTATAAGGCGAAAAATACGGTAATTCATGAAGAGTTGGGCATAGCAACAATTTCGAGCCTACTACCATCACCTAGCATACAGTTTCCCTTTAAATATTAGGAAATCAAAAATCAAAGAACGACATCATTCCTATCTACAATTATGATTACTGTTCTCGTAACTATGTGAAGCGGTCAGTGGCCATTTTAAGTAATAATTTGTAATTATTAGTCCAAAGAGGCTTTGTCCCTCAAGGACTATTGTTTTCGTTTTGTGATTTTGCATCGGAAACATGAAAAGTCTGAATCACTTTTCAAACTGTTGCCACGAAATATTGCAGCCCTGTATTATATTTAAAGAAATTAAATTATGAAGAATCTGCATAAATGTATGCATATTTCTCCAAATGGGAAATATTCTTTACCAACTGATTGAAACACTGGAAGAAATAGAATTCCATTCATTTTCCCCTGCACATTTTTGAACAAGATGCTTATGGAGGTATGAGATAGACCCCCGGTGTAATATCCCCCCGTGGTCTCTTAAGAACAACGTAATTCATGAAGAGTTGGGCATAGCAACAATTTCGAGCCTACTACCATCACCTGGCATACAGTTTCCATTTAAATATTAAGAAATCAAAAAACGACATCATTCCCATCTACAATTATGATTACAGTTCTCGTAACTATGTGAAGCGCTCAGTGGCCATTTTAAGTAATAATTTGTAATTATTAGTCCAAAGGGGCTTTGTCCCTGAAGGACTATTGTTTTCGTTTTGCGATTTTGCATCGGAAACATGAAAAGTCTGAATCACTTTCCAAACTGTTGCCACAAAATATTGTTGCAGCCCTGTATTATATTTAAAGAAATTAAATAATGAAGAATCTGCATAAATGCATGCATATTTCTCCAAATGGGATAAAACAACGGTACCTAGAGCCATATAATTTTGCATAACGTACGTTTTCACCCTAATATGCGCATATGGAAGCCCGAATTTGGAATTTGTTTTATTATCTATTTCATATTTTGTAAAACTTTAAAACGAATTTTTGATGAACAAACTGAAACTATTTAAAAACGAGCAATGGCAACACTGTACGGGGGAGGATTTTTTTATCTAAAGTGCACGTAACTGTGTATCGGAAATTCTAAAGATAGACTCATTTTAAAATTATTTTGCGATATTGCTGTGGAATTGAACATTATGGTTTAAGTGAGAAGAACGTGATATTTAATAAATAAAGGTAAAACACAAAACGCTAAAAGACGCCGCTTTGGACGTAATTTAAAATCTGAAACCTTTCAGATTATATATATATGTGTGTGTGTGTGTGTGTGTGTTTCTGTGTGTGATTCAGATTCTATATATATATATATATATATATTCAGATTCTGATTCAGAGTATTTTCTTATGATGTCTTGTGTAAATGTTCTTAACACCAGTACTCCTGCTTGGTCTTAGGGGTTGTTCGGGTTAGTTCTTTTGGTAAAACTAAACACAACGCAATGAACAGATTTGGTTTTTGATATTATTGTAGGCAAATTATTATATATATATATATGTTACGGTGAAACACTGAAATCTGGAGAATGTCGACTTTCACCGGTGAATGTCAACATTCACATAGTCGCTTGGTGTATGTCCGAAATATTTTCCAAATACTCTTATTTCTGACTTACACCGATAAACGTCGACATTCACCATGTACTAATGGTGAATGTTCAACATATAATAATATTATATTTTCTTCTCCGTAATTCAGTCGCAAAAAAATAATAGAAGTTAAAAACTGACTTAATTATACAGTACGTTCTAAATGAGAAAATAAAATAATAGTAATAAAAAACTTACTAAATTATGTGATTCAAATCTTATTTATTGCAACAACTTAAACTATTAAGACACTTTGAATTGCAGAAGAGGCCCTTGCTTTTTTACAACTGCATTTGTCGGAAACAGCCAGTCGCCTCTTTGTCTATTCCTCTCTTTTCGACCTACACCAGAGCATATCTGTGATTGTCGACATACACCGGTGAGGGTCCGAATGTACAAGAATGCAATGTTATATTCAATCTTTCACCGACGTATTTGGTGAATGTTAATATTCTCCGGTGAAAGTCGACATTCTCCAATTTCGGTCTTTCACAGTAACATATATATATATATATATATATATATGTACATATTCTTTTTATAATTTATATATATGTGTGTATATTTCATTATGTTTCTGTATTTTGTTTCCTGCACATACAAATTTTCTAACACTTTTTCTATTTCATTGCTTCTCTATTAATATTGTTGCGAAAAATTCGGCGGTTGCGCCTGTATGTAAGCTTTCCGGCATAGCACTAGGGTTGCCATAAAATAGTGTATTTTAGGGTGCCAGATTGGCTACTTTATCGCCCATTTGGCGACCAAATAGGCGATATCCCATGGTCCAATCGGGAAGCTTCTAGAATAACTTCCTGTCGAGATATTTCTCGAAACCTGTGGAACCTAAGGAAAAGCTATATAAATCCTTGCGTTTCTGAGAGCCGGCATTGCGAGAATTTTGGTTGTTGTGAGAATTGTGAGAATAGCTGCTTACTGTGAGTGCTAAGCTACGCGAGAGTTTTGTGAACGGAAAGCGATCGAGATAGTGTTTTGCCGTGAAGCTATCTTTACAGTATAGCTTGACAGTGTATTGGTGATAGTTCCACGGTGTTTATTATAAGTTTAGTGTTGCCACAAAGCTACCTTTACAGTTACAGCCTGAAGGTGTGTTGCTGATTGTTTCAGGGTATTTATTGTAGATTTTCGACGCTGTTAAAGGTAATTTTGGAACTGTGCTGTAAATAGTGATTCTTGTAAATAAATTGTGCTCTTTATTGTTCTGCATCGTGTTTTCATCAGATACTCTCAAATCCACGAACCCGTATAACGCAACAATATATTGTAAATGTTGCCTAAAATTTTTCTCTTTGTTTGTGTACCTTTGTTTAAAGTGTTTTGAGTAACTTTGTGATCAGCTTGTTAAATTTTATGTGCGGGAGAGTGCCTTTGCATTTAATTTATTTCTCATCAACAGTTAATCGGACCATACATTATTTCGTAATAACGAATCAGTTTCGAAGAGGTTGAATTTAGAGTCCAGTCCGGTGTATGTCGACAATCACAGATATGCTCTGGTGTAGGTCGAAAAGAGAGGCGACTGGCTGTTTCCCATAACTGCAGTTGTAAATAAGCAAGGTTCTCTTGTGCAATTCAAAGTGTCTTAATAGTTTAAGTTGTTGCAATAAATAAGATTTGAATCACATAATTTACTTAAGTTTTTTATTCCTATTATTTTATTTTCTCATTTAGAACGTACTGTATAATTAAGTTTTTAACTTCTATTATTTTCCTTTCTCATTTTGAATGTATTGTGTGTTTTAAGTTCTTATGTTATTAAAATCTTATTTTAAATATCAAGGGCGTTTTTTTCGCGACCCAATTACGGAGAAGAAAATATAATATTGTTATATGTTGAACATTCACCATTAATACATGGTGAATGTCGACATTCACCGGTGAAAGTCAGAAATAAGGGTATTTAGCAAATATTTCGGACATACACCAAGCGACTATGTGAATGTTGACATTCTCCAATTTCGGTCTTTCACGGTAACATGTATACATATATACACATATATGAACATGCATACATTTCTGAATCCGGTCCCGTTGACAGAATAGTACCGATTTATATTACTTAGTTCTATATGCCGTAAGTAATACACTACAAGGGCCGTAAGTGCTGGCTATTTCATTATGGAAGCACGTGATAGCTGGCCACCGTTGCCTCCTATGAAGGGACGTACAGGTACAGGTACAGGTAAAAGTGTTGGGAACACCAAGAATCTCATTAAAAATCAAACAGGTATAGCTCCCAATGACTAACCGACTATAAGAATGAAAACAAAGATGATGATAGTTTTTTCTTTAGAAGGCGGTTTAGAATTTTATTATTAAGAGAGAAGGACTAAAAAGGGAGAAAGAATATTAGAAGAAAACTAGAAGAAGGGTCATTAGAAGGGTTACTGTGTAATGGACGAATCAATTATTAGCCCACTGGATGAGACCAGATCTCGAACATTTTGTAACTTTGGGAAATGGGAGAAATCTAATAAAAACAAGTTTTACATTAAGCTCGCATAGAATATATCACATGATAAATTTAGAATGATGCTTAATATAAATAAGAAAAAATTAAAATATAGAATAATACATGACGTATAGAATAATGCATAATGTATCATATAATAAAATATTGAATTTTCCAAATTTGGAATAAAATGCTAAAGCATAGAATATATCATATGACAAATTTAAAATAATACTTAAAATATAGAATAATACATATAGAATAAAACATAATATATCATACAATGAAATTTAGAATTTAGAATAAAATGTTAAAACATAGGATAATACATGATGTACCATATAATAAAGTTAATAAAATAGAAGTATAAAATGTGGAAGTGAATAATATTGTATTCTACTGCTCATGATCACAAATGGTTTTCAGTATTCATTAGGCAGAGTTCATGGCTCATTAAAGTGTTCATGATGATAGAGTTCATATAAAAAAAATCATGGTTTAAGTTCATATATTTTATATGACTCATACAATATTCATGATTCATTTTATCATGACACAGTAGTCAATATCATGACTCACCTTTTCAGTTCCAATTTGTTATCATGGCTCAATTTTTACATTTCATTTCTTTAATTATGGATTTTGTAAATCTTTTGTTGTTTGAAGGGACGGACAGTTAATACAATGCCTTCTCCAGGAGTCCGGATTCATCGCTGTGGCAGTCAGGATCGCTAACCATTATACTGGCTGGGCGGCTGTCATGCGCAACCTTAGCAAACGAAACCAATACCAAGTACCACATGGTGTAGTGGTCATCAGTGCAGCGTCCCACCATCACCCGAAATCTTTCGTTTTTCCAATGGCGGGCACTTGCCTATAACGGCACTGGCTACTACTAAGGCCAGAATTGTGACCATTTTATTGTGGAGGCACTTATGAAGGGACAGACTAGTAAGGCCAGAAGTGGTGGCCATTTTATTGTGGAGGCACCTATGAAGGGACAGACTAGTAAGGCCAGAAGTGGTGGCCATTTTATTGTAGAGGCACCTAATAGGTGGCCACAGCTACCTCCTATGAAGGGACAGACTACTAAGGCCAGAAATGGTGGCCGTTTTATTGTGGAGGCACCTAAAAGGTGGCCACAGCTACTTCCTATGAAGGGACATATAATCTTATATCCATGCCTTCTCCGGGATGCATATAAGCAAAATGTACACTGCTACGACAACGGCTTGAGTTTGACCAATGACAGTTCAGATGAGCGTCACCATTAACTCCGCCCACATGAGTGATGTTCTATTTCTGACGTTTGTTTACATTCTGTTGGGCATTTAGAAAAGCGTTTTTTGAATGAGCATTTTTACTCTGCAATCTAAATTTGCTCTAGTGATGCTATTTTTTAATTTTTCTTTAAAGTATTATATCCTTACTGTTCGAGAAGGAATACAAATTTATGTCTCGAACTTTATAAAATTTCTATCTATACACATGTTTGTGTATATATATATACATATGCGTGAGTATGGGCACACATACATATATTTTCAATATATAATTATATGAGAATTATATGTATCAGTATATGTGTGTGTGTGCATATATGTGTGTGAGTGTGTATGTATGCGTATATATATATATTTCTCCTTTTGGTCATTTTTCTCCATTGGCCATTTTTCAGGATGTCAGATTTCCAACGAATAATCTATAAAGCCTTTTTTCTCTTAATTTTGCGACACAAATTAGCATTTCTAACCAAGAAAAGATAATTTTACTCGGTTAATTCCCGCAGATACATTTGATGTATTAGATGATTTAACTCTTCATTACTTAAAAGTTTCTGATTATCAGTATGACCTTCGTAACGCCGAACAATAGAATGTAAAGAAACGTCAGAAATATAACATCACTCGTGTGGGCGGAGTTAATGGTGACCTTCATCTGGACTGTCATTGGCCAAATTCAAGCCGTTGTCCTAGCAGTGTACATTTTGCTTATATGCCTCCGGGATTTAAACCCGGGCCCTTTGGTATCGCAGTCTGCCACTATACCGTCTTGGCGGCTCACCAAAAATCTAAACTTTTGTAAAGCCAAAATATTGCAGTAACATAAAGCGTTTATTTATACAGCCCTCAATTCAGAAATTTATTTTAAATAATTCCAAATCTTCTAAAATAAAGCACAATTATCTTTGGTTCATGTTGATTCATTTGCAACGTGCAGTTTCAAAAAGAGTTCCTATGTTAAAACCACTGACATCATTCTGTCATTGCTTTATACCTGTAGAACAATCCAGGTGTCAAGAAGTTAAGAATGCTATAAATTATAACCGTGCCGATAGGTAGTCTTGCCAAAGGCGAAAAACTGCTTTTCACATTCTCCGAGAAGATAATCTGGCTTTTTCATTTTTGATTTACCATCTCTGAAATTTTACTGCCTTTTCTAACCGTTAGTTGCTCGCTTTTAATTAACTTTCGTCACCTCCGTAGTCCATTATTTATGATTTGCAGAAAGAAGCGTAAAGGGCGAATCTTGAACTACTTATTACCATCTAGGTATTCCGAAGTTATAAAAAATGGGGGGGGGGATCTGAAAGTTTTCATATTTTATATTACGCCTGAAGTGGTTTTTTTAAAGTTTTGTGTTTTACCTTTATTTACTAAATATCATGTTCTTCGCACTTAAACCATAAAAATCAATTCAACAGCGAATCGCAAAATAATTTAAAAACAGCATATCTATAGAATTTCTGATACAGAGTCTCGCGCGCTGGAAATAATTTTTTTTTTTTCCTGTACTGTGTTGCCATTGCTCGCTTTGAAATCGTTGAGTTTGTTAATCAAAAATTCATTAAAGTTTTACAAAATATGAAATAGATAATAAAACAAATTGCAAATTCGGTCTTCCAGATGCCCATATTCGGGTAGAAACATACGTTTTTCGAAATTTGATGACTCTTGGGACCGCTGTTTTATCACAATGCGAGAGACATAAATATATATATATATTTATACGCAGATTCTTCATAATTTAATTTCTTTAAATGTTATACAGAGCGATAATATTTGGTGGCAATAATTTGAAAAGTGAACCGACATTTATAGCGAAACAAAGCAAAATGCCAAATCGAAATTAATAATCCTTCAGGGCAAATTGCCCCTGTGGACTAATTAACTGAGAATTAATTAAAAGTAAAAAAATGAATGTTTAAACAGTGGATAATTAGCACCGTAGTTTAAATTTTTCATCAAAACTAAGATACATGAATCGAATTACAGTCCGTAACTTACGAAACCATTGACTTCAGAGGTCTTATGAACATATGTAACTATGACGTCATCAAAATTACGTGATATCTGCCGTCATGTGCTACACTTTGAGACTTTTAGATTCTTGCTATTCTACTTTAGTTGAAAATTTTCTGGCAACACTGCACAGCTAACGGACACCGAACGATCGAACTCAATGTATATGTGTGAACATTTATGCTATCAGAGTAATGTGCAAAGCTGTTTGCTTCTCATTCTCTTAGTATTACCGACAAAAAGAAAATTGGAATATCTTATTGATAAATTGATTTGAATTTCTATTCTGCTAACTAGCTTTCGAAATGACGTCATGCATTTCTAATTGAAGAAATTAAACCGTCTTTATTGGATTTGTTGATATTTTTAAATGCTAATTTGTTGTTGAAATCAGAAGAGAGTGTATATTGCAGTAATGTAATACTTTATTTTAGGAAGACATCTACGAAAATGAGGTGCTATTAAAGTCGAGTGAAAGGGAATAAAGTAATGAGGTAAGTTTTATACGTTATTTTAAATTTGTTTATATAAATGTTCGGATAATTTCCTTATACGTTCGATCACCGTATTTTAGGACTAAGAATCCTGGTATATGATCTTGCTGGAATTCAGTAAAAAAAACGTGTTTTTTTATTGATGCAATATTGTGTTCTATAATCTACTTGTAAATTCCCAGAATAATAATAAAAAAGTAAAAAAAAGACACAGATTTATTTATTTTTGTAGATTATCCATTTTATAGTAATTATTTATCAACAATCTTTCTGCTCTTGAAAATTTTCTGGAGATGCCTAAGTCCAAGGCACTTTATGAAAAATTTATTTTCAGTAATTAGAAAACCCACAACTTTAACCTATATAACAAATAAAAGCTGCTATAAAGAGATGAAAGAAAATTCCATGGCTTAGGATTAATTAAAGGCTTAGGATATTGGAAAGTTAATTTTGGCCTAACGGTTTTGAGATCTTATTAGACCCAACGGCAAAATTTAATTGCATGAAAAACACTTGTTAGTCATTTATGAATTATCACTTTCATTCTTTTTCAGGATTGTGTAACTTAGCATATACGCGTGAATTTGTGATCGTGTCATGACACAGCACTCTAAAATGGTTTATCGCATTCTTGACCTTTTATTTGTGTAGTATACCAAACAGATACGCAACTACGGAGTCAAATTATTGATCACACAAATTTATGCTAAAACGATTGTTTCTTCAATAAGAAAGTATTTTACTAGCGTCGAAGTGAAGTTAAGAATCGTCATTCTCGTGATTCGTTTTATTATAGAGGAAAAAATCAAATGCGCATGCGTAAACTAACTGAGTTAACTAACCTTTCATTCAAATTTTTGTTATCTTTCCTGAACTCCTCAATTTCCCCAAGCATTTCTTTGCCAGATGTCAATTTAAAGTTAAGTGAAGTGCGTATTTAAACGGGTGAAACTTGAAATATATGTATTATATTGGAATTTATATTCATAATGAAAGTAATTAAAAGTAAATTAAGAAGACTTGCGCTAAAGCTGCAAAGTAATAAAGCAATAATTCACTATAAATTATAAAAAGAAAATTCTCCATATTACATCTCCAAGCAAAGGAAATTAAATTTAAAAGGAGGACTGAAAATTAAAATTTTTTTAAATTCTAAAAAATTTTTTTTTAATTCTAAAAAATACTTTTTAATTTCCGTTGCTTGGAGATGTAATATGGAGAGTTTTCTTTTTATAATTTATAGTGAATTATTATATTGGAATATATGTTTTATATATTGTAAATTTTACTATTATTTCATTCATTAATTATTTTAAACTACTTACTGACAAAGCTTATGGACTTTGTGCCTTGGCAGAGCCAATTATGGACTCTGCTTAAAATTAATTCGTAAAAATTTTTAAAAACATGTGTTATATCATATATGAATACTTGCAAAGATATGGACTTTGTGCTCGGTAGAGCAGGCTATGGACTCTGCTAATAATTTTTATATTATTCTTACCGTGCTTATTATTATGTTATAAATATTTGTGTGTCAGCTGCCTCTCACAGTAGGAATTCTCCAATTCAACCTACATGTGCTCGAGACTCGACCTGAAATTCTCTCAGTTACACATTTAATCAGTATTCACAAAAATTTCGCCATAAATTTTAACTATTCAAGAATTTGAAACATTCAATGATTTATGTCATTTACATTATTACTGCTCAACGTACTATATTGCATTCTATGTTCAACTCGTATTATTTAATTGTGAATTTCAACTAGTAAGATAAATCGTCCATGCACGCTCGTCCTCCTCATGCAACTTACTCCCTCCGTCCCAAATTAGTTGCTACATTTAAGTCGAAAATTTTGTCCCAGATTAGTTGCTACATTTCAAGTAGGTGGAGTCATAAATAACTTCTGATGCAGTTTAGTAAATAGCTACCAGTAAATAGCTATGTTATGTGCAAGAAATTCCTTAAATATCAATTAAAATTGTTTAATTTGCAATTAAAATTATCACGACTTAATATTTTCGATCTAATTTTTTACTTTCCACAAATGTAGCACTTATTTTGAGACAAATTTTTCGAAGCAAATTTACAGGGTTTGCACTTTCTTAAGGCACGCCCCATTTTGTGGGGACTCTACCACCGTTGTGCAAGAAAGATCATTTTCTTTCTAATGAATTCACGATTCATTAGCTATTATTTCATCACAACTCAAAGTGGTGAAAGTGTACATATTGTAAATAGTACCCAGTACTTAATTGCATTTCATATACTCAAGAATTCGTGATATGATTAACTATTTTTGTGTTGAGTTTTAAGTGTATTTTTATTATCTGGCAAAGCCAAATTACGGACTTTGTGAAGAGTAATTTGAAATAGCCTTATGGACTATTATTTTTCGTCTTGAAATCGCTTAACAGATTATCCTGCAACATGATTGGTCCATGTGACCCCCAAGCCCCAAAAAGGAATAATCAAATTCTATCTAATTAAGCAAGAATTACGTAGCATAAAACTCACCTCTCCATAGTTATTAGATCATTATTATGTAGTAGATTGCAATACTATAGGCCTACTCCTGTCAGGAAACTTTATGTTTGGTGCAGATCTCTGCGGATCTTTAGTGAGCCGGATAAACCTCATATTATGAGGTATCCCGGCGATAGCGTTCCCGACTAGACTAGACTAGGCCTACAAGAGTTATTTACTCTTAAATTAATAAAACTTTGAGTAATACAGCAGTATTTATCAACGAACTAGAACGCGACCTCAGGTTACGTGATTTGATTCTGACTTACTCTCTGTATCTCATGTTCATTTCAGTCACTCAATTCCTCACGCAAATAGCACGCACCCAGCAACTGCTCAAAAATTTTTCGAATGTTTCTACATCTACAAAAGTATATCAATTTATAATTTCATGACTGCCTTCCTGTATGACTTTGCCACATAGACCATTCTTTCGCCTAAGGGCGCGGTGCTAAGCACCTCTGATTTATCTAAACAAAAGTGAGCGGCCTCCGGCCTTACTTGATATATAGGTTAAAACTCATTAGTAGTTGACACCTTGAACCGAAAGTACTATCTTGATCTTGATCTTAGCTATTATAGAATATACATATAATAGTTAGCTATTATAGAATATATTATATAATAGTTTTATATGATTGTGGGAAGAGTCCTTACAGAACGGGACGTTTCTTAAGAGTGCTCAAAACTTGGATTTTTTTAACTAACTTGGTACTGATTTAAGCAGCGAATGCTTGGTAAGTAAATGTTGTTGACTGATAGCACCACTCTCAAATCTCTGAAAAATGTTCAAACAAAATCATAAAATCATCAGAATCAATAATCAGTACAAAAGTATTCAAATGTAGCAACTAATTTGGGACAGATGGAGTAATTGTTTTCACGAAACCTTGACTTCCCTTTCCACGGCCGTAGTAGCTTCGCCTTGAGGTGGGCAAGACTTAAGTCCCTGTGAGGTGGGTGTGTTCACACTTTGATTTATTTACATACGCAATTGGCAAAACGAAGTTGCTAAAATCCTGATGTGATTTTGTACCAGTATACCAGAGACTATGAGGATTGGAATTAGTTTATTCAGAGCGTGTTTTCGCTAGCCAGGGGACGTTTCATTTTTGACCTTGCTGTTACACTAATACGCCCCTTGGCTATTTCGAATAATCGTCAAGCGTATTAGTTTCGATGTGTCAACCTAAACTAGCCATAACTTTAGGTGCTAATCTGTTGTGTCGCGAAATTTAAGTGTTTTTAGCCATTTAAGTAATCTATTTAAGTATTTTATTTTT
>KK120732.1:8303-23094 GCA_000611955.2 Stegodyphus mimosarum | reverse complement strand
TGAAGAGCATACTGAATATGTATATATTTGTAAAGCCTGTATTTCAAATCTTTAGGCAATTATTCTTCTTCAACGGTCCAATTTTCTAACGAGCGTCTTTTAAAGGAAATAACATCTGTGGAAATAGCTCTTAAGATAACAGTTGGAACTGAGGGCAGTAGAGTGTTGTTTCCCATGTCTTTTGTTGTGAAGCAGTAAAATGGATATAGTAATTCGCTTTCCGCATTCACTTGCACTCTCACTTTGTTCTATTTTAAGCATTTTAAAAATATAAAATTTCAAAATAATGTACTCATGTTATTATATAAGCATTAGTACACTTTGCTAGTTATATTGAAGTAATTATTTCTTTTTAGAACTCTAAAATGAATGAATGCATTAAAAATTAATTTTTGAAATCGTATATGAAAAAATACGGAACACGTAATCAAATAAATAATATAAACACTACTTACTCGCAAACGCGTACAAACTAAACTATATAATAAATTTTCCATCTACAGCATCTGAATTATATAAAATAATGCAAAAAAGAGATAACGTTTTCTACGTTTTTTTACTTAAAACTTTATATTAAACTTTATATTTTACTTTATATTAAAAAATTGCAGCACATTATTTTAATCATTTTGAGCACAGTTTTTGCAAATTCTATTGGCACATTCATTACATATCGGATTCTTGCAGCTGAAACATAGACATGCAGTTTTTCTTCTCAGTCTAGGGGGACAAAGAGAATTTTCCATTTTTTAAGGATATCAGTTACACTTGGGTTAGAATACATTCCGCTGGAAACTCCTAGCGCTCTCTGAATGCAAAATTTTTATTTTTCGGTTCACAGTTGGCTTCTATATGTGGTTTCACTAATTCGGATTCCATCAAAAAATCAATTTTTTTTTTCAATTTGGCAATATCTCTTGTCAGGGCAGCGGCTGAAATGACTCAAGTAGTAATAAAGCCATCCGCCTTCATGCGAGAGTAACGTAAATGCAGAGGTGAGGTGAATTGGAGTCTTCGGCCTGACGGCCTTTACTCAGCAATTAGTTTCTCAACTGGGTAGTCATTAGTGAAAGTTTGAAAAGAGACGATAATCCTCTTCCTGAAAGACAACCAATGCTTAAAAATTTCGGAGTGCCTATGGTTCAAAACCATGTATCTCCACATCATAAATAATAAATAGTGAAATAGTGAATAGGAAAAATGCATAAGTGTTTAACTTGATGCTCAATAGAGGGCGCCACAGGCTCGAGAAAGGTTAGGGATAGCGAGCAAAATAAAACTTAAACATCGTTAATATTTTTATAAGTTTTAAGGATTTTTTAATTTTTTTGTACTTTTATATTTTATAGTTTTTTAAAAAATTTTTATACACAATACAAACACTAAAGCACTGTTCGCATAGAATCACATCTTCCGCAGATTATTTTCCTGAAAGACAGACTTCAAGAAGGCCTATTTTACGGCATAGGTGCCGCCATCTATGGGTGGAGAAAACAGTTATGAAAAGCAGTGCCACTAACGTGTCGCCATTTATTGTTGGTTTCTGAAGTTTGACTTTTTTAGCAGGTATAATATTTTCGATAAGTAAAACTGCAATTTGGACTTTAATGATTTTTTATTCAGTTTCTGCGAATTTAAGGACTACTTCTGCTGCTTGAAATGTTAGACTTAGTCTCTGATGGATATTTTGAGCTCCTTTTACTTTCTGAGCAATTCTAGAGATGTTTTGCATTAATTGAAGAATTTTAGGATCTTTGAAGATGGAGAAGACATCTGTGAAAATTTCTGAAGTGGATATTTTAGTCTAATTTTTCACTGTAGAGGGAATGAGTTTTTCTCTTAATTATTGAAACTTGCTGTTTTATAAAAATTTGGAAAGTCTTCAGTACTCTTCGGTGGTGGGGTGGGGTGTCTGCTGGTTTTTCAGTTTAGCACGAGACCACATGGGAAATTAAAAGTTTTTCTATGCTTCCAAGCCATTCACGAATTGATGTCTATATGACCGCGGTCCAATTTTAAAAATTATTTTAAAAAACTAATGGATAGAGTTTAATAAAAATTTAGGAACAATTATATTTTATGCCAATTTGAAAGTACTGAAAAGGAGTAGAATGACTATATAACTTTTAAGCGGTTTCGCAGTTCTAGAATATTGGCGCGGTCATACAGACCTAATCTACCTGTGTTTATGGGTCAAACTCAAATAACCAATTTGGCTTCAGAATTCTTACTTGAGTAAAAGACGAAACACCTTCACGGTTATTAATTATTGTTAATTAAGCGGAGGTTGGTTTGTTCCCCTTGAAAAGTCAACCAATTTCCGATAAATGACGATAATTACTTTATTTATTGACTAGTTTTCATGATTGATTGATCAATTACCAATTACAAAGTTTCCATTTCTATTTTTCGAGATTCAAATTCAAGTTTCGTTTTAAAAAATTTTTCGAGGATTCAAATTCAACGTTTCTGGATTACTTCATTCAAATACAATTCTACTAACTTTATATTAAAATATAATATACTCTTTATGTATTTGGTAAATAAATTATTATTATATAGATACATACATATATAGATTTCTGAATCCGGTCCCAATAACAAAAGAATACCTGAAGTAACTTTCTCCCCAATGTGTCTCTTTTAGTGATACATCATTCACCACTTCATAGTTAATTCCTAATTTTAAGCAGACTTTACATAACGCCTCTCCGCCATCTTCTGTTCTGCCCGCCTGGATCCACTATTATGCAATCACAGCTGAAGTTCTGACATCCGGAACGCAGCATACTCGTGCTAATATCGGCATACCCCACACTTACTGCTGTGTCATCCTGGAGCCACATTCGGAATTAGTACAGCATAACGTCGTGCGAAATGCACGAGAATCACGACGATCATCGACAGTTGATGACGTCTTTGACTCAGGGCCGGTGTTAGGGTGTTCGGCTCCTGGATTCTGGTGGGTAGGTGGGATGGGACTTTAGTTAAGAATCTAGGAATTCTATTTTAGTACAACCTCCATCAGCCTTTCGAGTAATGAAAGCATTTGAATACCAGGGAATTTCGTACAAGGTAACGAACGACCCTGCGATGTTAAGTCTCCCCAAATCGGGTATGTTTGAGGTTTTGTTGTTGTTGCTTATACTGACTTGTCTGACGTAGTCAGCGCAATTTAACGAAATTCCTCTTGGCAAGTAGTAGATGGTGTCCGCCGGAATGGCTGTAGTGTATTTATCTAAATACCGGGTAAGTGGCCATTCTCTGGGTGGTTTTTTCCAGTGACGTTTAGCTGACACGTACCCAATAATTATCTAAACTTACTATTAATTACAAAATTTCTCGACATCTCCGTAAGTTCAATATTTAAGTTATTTTTTTCACCTATCAGTAAAATTCATTTTTCGATTCTTAAAGATCTCATATGTGCTTTTAATTCTTGTGTAATTTAGCATTGTTTGATATGTATCGTGTTGTTTGGTGTATATTGGCCAAATTGAAAAGCTGGGAAATTTCTCGTCAGAGAATATGATTTAATTTTCGAAAGGAAAAACGAATTTATCACTTACGTCACGACGGTCCACTTAATTACATTTTAATATGGGATCTGCAAAAATTGTCCGTAAAGCTTCTTCATTTAATCAACTGGGTTCCTTTAAACACTTTCACATCATTAATAATTTTTTTGCTTACATAATGATATTAATTTTCCAATCTGGTTCTTCCTAATGCTTTCAGATTTATAGAAATTAAAAGCGCGATTCTATAACATTTGATTGACCACGCCTCTCGCTTAAAATACTTACTTAGGTTAAAGTTCATTAAACTGTTGCATAATGTTTAATTTAGAAGTAAAATATTCTTTAAAGTTTTGTTTTATTCAGAACTGAATATATTTCCGCAAAAACTACATTTTCACTCTTCATATATCGAAAACGTTGCTAATATGCAACTCCACTCTTATTTTCTAACCGCGGCTTCTAAAGAATTTGGATCGTGTTGAGATCGCGCTGAAGCCTTTTGAGTATGATTTACAGGAATTGGATGGTGCTTATTTTAGTACACTGTAAAAATATACATAGAATTTTTTTTTCCTAATTAATTTCTATACAGCATTATGTACTCTGTTTGGAATGTCGCGATGTATAATTTTCAATATAATATGTTATATTAATGTTTTTCTTATATAATGTTACTTTTCTCAATATCTGTTAAAAATTTATAAATTTTCGTTTCATTTTGCATAATTTTTTTTAAACTTTTTTATTATTTCTCTTTCTCGGATTTTTTTTAGCTGCATGGTAATGGGAAAATTGTTAGTGCCCGTTTTCCTGGGTTACTAAGGGCATTTTTGTGGCGGCCCTTTTCCTTAGGGAACTAAGCACGTGCATATATTGCTCAATGGTTAATCCAGCCTCATGTGCATTTATGTATATTCAGACTAGATGTAACAATTTACCACGCCTAACACATTTTATAAAGTATTTGTTTATAATAACAATAAAAGCTGGCCCAGTTTAACTTTCAAATGAAATAGTTAATCACATACGTTATTTATATCATCTTTTTAACTACACCAAATAGTGATGTTATTCCTTTTCCAATACTTTCGTTTCTTATGGTCCTCGGATTACAAATTGTGATTTTAGATTCTCAAAAAAGATTTTCAAAAGTAAATTTCAAACTAACATTGTATACCACTGTATAGCTGAAAATCTGAGATTCTAGAAACTACACATGGCAGTCTTAGACTATAATATACCGAAATATTGCTTCAAAATAAGCCCGAAGGCACGTGACATATAAAATTCCGGGCGTGGGAAAATAAGGAGGGACCACAAACTAAGAGCGGCCAACCAAAGGGAGACATCATAAAATGCCGTCGTAATGTGGTGCCATCTATCGAAGCTAGATTTAACTACATCAGTCATCTTACATAAAGAGGTGTGAAATTAAGCATATGCCTTCTTAGAAGTTCAACTAAGCACAGTGCAAGGCTGAGTTTTTCCGCTGCAGTCTTCTTTTTCTCGACTTGCTCAATGTAAGTAATCTGTTGACAACACCTTTAATTTTGTCCAAGTCCATTTCTGAGAGTTCAGAAGAATCATTCGGTACATTAGTCACAGGAGCATCAACTTTCTGTGATGAAGCAGCTTTGTTATAGCTCTTGGGCTGCGAAGGACCAGTACTTTTCACCTTTCACCAGTACGAAGTTTACGAATTTTAGGATAAAATTCACGTAACCTTAAAATGAGGCCACATATTTAAACTGTCATGTACCTTAGTTTCGTCAGTCTTCAAATCGCTCACTGCACTGCGCCATCCTGCTGCGCAATCTTGTTTGCCCTCTTGGGTTTGCGGCTTCCTGCAGCACCCCCTTTTTCCACACCTTCGACCTCTAGAATTAAGTGCCAGACATTGCAAAGTCATGTGCCCACTGGGCGGCTCTTCATGAGCTCGCGATATGGCAGCAATAAATGTGTTCGATTCGATGAGGTCACGTGATTTTTCCACTTCGGACACAAGTTGGTTTATCAGTGGCGTACATGTGTACGTGAGATTATCTTTGCCACAGATTAAGCGTCTTGGTTGATTATTGCAAAACATTTGACCACGGCCAAATCGTTGACATCTAAAACACATCATGTAAGCTGCGCTTGCTACGGTATTTACGGATACTCACTCTACGATTTAAGAGTGTACGCTTCTTGTATATGCTACGTCCAGTGTCATCTCTTTTTAAGGAGGCGAAGAAGACAGGTAGCTTCATCACATCAGTGGTTTTTTTAGAGAATTGGGTAACCTTCAAAACAGGATAGCCAGCTTCACAAAGCTCAGTTTTGATTTCATCAATACTGGAGTCTTCGGTTAACCCTCTGATCACAACTTTGATCGGAGTATCGGCTTTGGATTTCGTTTTTCATAATTACAACTAAAGCACGGTCACGATTAAGAGCCAAATCAAAAGTAAGGATGATTTTTTTTCTGGTAAGAGTACCAGTAAAATTTGTTGACACCGTTTCTTGAAAACGAAGTTCTTATTTCTTTCCAAGTTACCTCCGGTCTTGGACATATAATCGGGGAGCAGTCTCTTTTGGAAGTTTCAGAATGCAAAGAGTATTGTTTGATGGAGCTTCTAGGCAATCCATTTTATATTCTGAATCGAAAATAGAATTCAGAGCTTCGAATTTATTTGGCGTAGAAGCAGAATTTCTTCTCTGTGGAGAAGTTGTCTTCGTTACAAGTTCAGAATAAGTAGGAGTTGAGGCCTTTTATCACATTTAGAAGGTGTAATCCAGCTATTTTCTTCATTTGATTCTTTATTGCTTGTGGTAGCTAAGTTTGAAAGCTTGAGAGACTTCCTGTGTTTCTTTCCTTTTCGGGAAGAAGAGTCATCAGTAGTTTTACGTTCAAAAGTCTGAGAAACATCAGAATTAGAATCTTCAATCTTTTTAGAATCAGTATGAGTTGAACAATGTTCAAACCTTAATTTTTTAGCATCTTTGACTCTTGCCTTGAACCGGCTTGCCAGCCTTTAATGCATTTTGAAGATCACCAAGTTTTCCAAGTGCTACGTAGACTAAGTATTGGAACAAAGTCATGTTAGCATAACGGAGGTTCTAATTGAGATGGATGGAAACCACTTCTACTGCAAGCGTATCCCCGGGAGCTCTGTAGATGGCCACACTGTCATCGCTGTATCTTTATTAGAAAAAGATTTTTTACACTATTTTCTGAAGCCCTTCCCATAGACATAGCATAATGGTTAATTTTCAACTATACTTAACAGGGGTCGATTTTGGCCTAGAGACAAAAATGTTATATGTGGGTGGCAGAGCTCGAGGAGAGGAAGATCGTGGTATTATTTATTTTTTAAGTGGGTAAATTTTTTTTACCCCCAACTTTGGCCCCTGCCACGGACCCCCTGCCAAAACGCAGAGACAAACCGATTTCTGGGTTCAAGAGCTCTTGCCTCCTACAGTATACGTACAAATTTTGGTGAAACTCCAATCAGCCCATCCAGAGATCCGAATTTCCGGGTTTGGGGGTGGGGGGTTTTGCGACATCGAATCACCCGCCATGGGGACTCCGAGTTCTTTTTGATGGAAAAATAGGAAAAAAAATTGATTCATAAAAAAACAAGCCGCATCAAATCGGACCACCACAGACTGGGTTATAAGGGTTCAAAGGACGACCCTTCCTGGTTCTCGTCGGCGCAAATGGGAATTTAAAAAAACCAAAGATATCACCAAAAAGTAGACCGAGAGACGAAGAGAATTGTTGCCTTTTCTTTAAAATCGAATTGCTAGTTCCCGAGATATATCAAATTCCCGCAAAATGATTTTTAGCCCGCGAAAAACGTTTTCGGGAAATTCAAAGATGTCGTTACCATAACTCGTTTTCTAATTGAGATAAATGCAAATCGCTTCTGGTACAAGCGTATCCCGGGATGGCCGCAGGCTCATCGTTGTATCTTTATTAGTATAAATTTTTCCCATTCGCCCTATGTTAAGCCCCCACCCATTACATAAGAGATAGCATTGGAACAAAGTAATCTTAACATAACGGCGGTTCTAACTAAGACAGATGCAAACCTCTTCTGCTGCAAGCGTATCCCCGGGAGGTCTGTCGATGGCCGCACTGTCATTGTTGTATCTCTACTAGAAAAAAATTTTGCCGTTTCCACTATTTTCAGCGGCCCTTCCCATAGACTTAGCATTACGGCCAATTTTCAACTATACGTAATGGGGGTCGATTTTGGCCTAAGGACAAAAATGTTATATGTGGGTGATAGCGCTCGAAGACACGATGATCGTGGTGTTATTTATTTTTAAAGTGAGTCAAATTTTTTTTACCTACCATTTTCGGACCCCTGTAACGGAACCTCTGGACGATCTAGAGACTTGCTTCTTGCGCGGTTCGAGGTTTGAGAGCTCTTGGCCCAGCGTCTATACATATAAATTTTGGTGAAAATCGAATCGGCAGGTCTTAGGATCTGATTTTTCAGTTTTTGGGGGTGTGCGACCTGGGACCCTCATGGTGACCCGAATTTTTTTTATCGAAAACTCACAAAAAAATTTTGATTCATAAAATACCAAACCGCATCGAAATCGGACCACCACTGGCACGGTTATAAGTTGTCGAAATTTTTCATATTGACCCTATGTTAACGCTCCATCCATTACCTAGACTTAGCGTTGGAAAAGTCATGTGTGCGTAACGGCGATTCTAATTGAAATAGATGCAAATCTCTTCCACTGCAAGCATATCCCTGGTGAGTCTGTCGATGGCCACACTTTCATCACTGTACCTTCATTAGAAAAAATTTTCCCCTTTTACACTCTTCTCAGAACCTCTCCTATAGACTTAGCACTATGGCCAAGTTTCAACTATACGTAACGGGGGTCGATTTTGGCCTAGGGACAAACATGTTATATTGGGGTGATAGCGCTCGAGGAGAGGAAGATCGTAGTGGTATTTATTTTTTAAGTGGGTAATTTTTTTTTGACCCGCTACTTTGGACCCATGCCAGGGGCCCCCTGGGCGACCTACAGGCTTGCTTCTTGCGCGGTTCGAGAGCTCTTGGCCCACTGTCTACAGGTATAAATTTTAGTGAAAATCGAATCGGCTGATGCTGGGATCTGATTTTTCGGTTTTTCGGGGTGTGAGACCACAGGGGGACACCCCATGGTGACCCCCAATTTTTTTATGGAAAATCTAAAAAAGTTTCCATTTATAAAAAATCAAACCGCATCGAAATCGGACCACCACAGGCCGGGTTATAAGGGGTCGAAATTTTTCCCATTGACCATATGCATTGACCATTGACCTCTCCCCATTCCATGGACTTAGCATTGAAAAAGTCATGTGTGCGTAAAGTCGGTTCTAACTGAGGTAGAAGCAAAACGCTTTTACTGCAAGCGCATCGCCGGGGTATCTGTCGATGGCCGCACTTTCATAGCTGTATCTTCATTAGAAAAAATGTTCCCCTTTTACAATATTTTCAGAAGCCCCTCCCATACATTTAACATTCTGGCCAATTTCAACTATATGTAACTCGGGTCGATTTTTGGATAGACACAAAAATGTTATGTGTGGGAGATAGAGCTCGAGAAGAGGAAGATTGTGGTGGTATTTATTTTTTAAGCGTGTCAAATTTGTATTACGGAAATTTTCGGACCCTTATAACGGAGCCCTGGTTGACCGAGAGACGAACCAATTGGTACGTTCGATAGGTCTTGCTCCCCCCATATTATACGTACAAATCTTGGTGAAAATTCATTCGGCAGATCCAGAGATTCGGATTTTCCGGTTTGCGGAGTTAGCGACCTTGAGATGACCCCCATCGAGACCCCAAAATTTTTATATGGAAAAATAGAAACGAAACCGCATTAAAACAGGACCACCACAACCTGGGTAATAAGGGCTCAAATGTCGCCCATTTCTAATGAAATTCTGGAGCCACATTTAGGAATTTCGAAAAACCGAAGGTATCACCAGAACGTAGACCGCAAGACGAAGAGAATGCGGGTCGTCTCATCAAAATCGGATTGCTCGTTCCCGAGATATATCAAATTTCCACAAAATGAGAAACGTTTTGGGGAAATTCAAAGCTGTCGTTACCAGAACTTCGTTTCTAATTGAGATAGATGCAAACGCTTCTGCAAGCCTATCCCCGCAAGGTCTGTCGATAACCGCACGCTCATCGTTGTATCTTTATAAGAAAATATTTTTCCCATTCACCCTATGTTACGGCCCCACGCATTACGTAGACTTAGCATTGGAACAAAGTATAGTTAGCATAACGGCGATTCTGATTGAGATAAATGCAAACCGCTTCTGCTGCAAGCGTATCCCCGGGAGGTCTGTCGATGGCCCCACGCTCATCGGTGTATGTTTATTAGAAAAAATTTTTGCCTTTTACACCATGTTCAGAAGCCCCTCCCGTAGACTTAGCATTATGGCCAATTTTCAACTATACGTAACTCGGGTCGATTTTGCCCTAGGCACAAAAATGTTATATGCGGGAGATAGAGCTTGGGAAGAGGAAGATCGTGGTAGTATTTATTTTTTAAGCGGGTCAAATTTTTTTACGGGTCCTCTGGTCGATCGAGAGACGAACCGATTGGTGCGCTGGAGAGCTATTGCCTGCGAGATTATACATACAAACGTTGGGAAAATCCATTAGGCAGATCCCCACTTTCACCTTCCCTGAAGAAGTAAAAACAATTATCTCTAAGCTCCACAAAAGAAAAGCGCCATGCAAGGATAACATTTCAAATCTTATGATAAAACATCTTCCAAGAAATTTTATTAGCATAATCTGTGGTATTTATAACGCACTGCCTGTACCTGAGTTACTTCCCTTCGGCGTGGAAACAAGCAGTTGTCATCCTGATTCCCAAATCCGCGAAAGACCGCTCACGAGTGGATGGCTACAGGCCAATCAGTTTGCTCCCAACGTTGGAGAAGATACTGGAGAGGATTATTTACAAACGCATGCATCCAGCACTAAAATCTCTTCCTAACCAGTAGTTTGGATTTCGCAGTGGGCTCTCCACTACTATGCAGTTGGTCCACATTGTGGATTTTATCAGTGATGCGATTCACAAACACCAAACAACTGTTTTTCTTATGCTAGACGTGGCAAAAGCCTTTGACCGCGTCTGGCATAATGGCGTAATTTATAAGCTTATGTCTCTTGATCTCTCCAGAGAGATGATCCTCATTTTATGCTCCTTTCTTACCAACAAAGCTTTCAGTGTCAGGCAGGGCGACCACGAGTCTGCTACTACCAGCATTAAAGCGGGTGTTCCTCAAGTTCAATCCTTGGCGCGATTTTCAATTTCATTTACGTAATGGATTTCCCGATGTTCGACAAAAATCCAAATTGCATCACCGCTTGCTATGCGGACGATGCAGCGTTTCTTTCCAGCTCGCTCAATCCCGGACATGCCATTACCCGGATTCAATCCCGTATCCACGAGATAGAGGATTGGTGCCTCAAAGGAAGGACTTGTATTAATGGCTCCAAGTCTAAACTACTCCCCATTCGATGGCACAAAAGAAAATCAACCAATGTGAGCTTGACACTTTTTAATGAGATGGTGCCAAGGGTCATTCAAGCTACTTATCATGGAATTCAATTTAACAGCACTCTTACATGGAATGCACATATTTCAATGGAGTAGGTAAAGCCATTGGAATCTCAAGGAAACTCAAACACTTACTCAATCCCGCATCACCATTAGACCTTGCCAGGAAGAAACGTATCTACACTTCTATCCTACGCCCCATCCTTACTTATGCCTCACCCGCCTGGAGTACTGCCTCTAAGAATGATTTCAATAAACTGCAAGTTTTTCGAAACAACTACCTTCGTAAAATTACTAGAGCCCCCTGGTTTGTTCGAAATGAACAATTACATAGAGACCTCAAGCTCCAGCACCTCAGAACATTCATCAATAAAATTAATAATAATTTCTATAACAAAGCAATCACTAATGAAGCTGTAAATTACGCTGATAACTTTAAATGTGAACTTCTGGAAGCAGACATAAATCTCAGGCCTTATGCCACACATTTTTATTACAATAATACCTAATTTTCCCTAACTTCTGAATTTTCCCACTGTTTACAAGAGCGAATATTAAGCAGCGTCTCTGGGTCAGCATTCGGGAGGGTGACTTCCCAAGTGACTGCCTGTGGCCAAGACTGGGTTGTCTCGCCACTACCCTCTTTTCGGATTCCGGTTGATCGCCGCCCTTATAGGCATGGGCCTACCTTCTCTCTTCTCTTCTGTTAGTTCTCTCTTGAGAAATCTCCATGAGGTTTCGTACGCGAGGTTACCCCACCCGGGTATTATCTGAGGTGCCGGAAATAGCCCGATAAATTTCGCGTTGATGCCAGCCTAAAAGTCAAGGTATCAAAGTATCCTGTGTCTTACGATTTACTACTAATTTCTCCAATTTTTACTGCTTGCCTGAGACTTTGTACTTTTGTATTTAGTGATCATCTAATCAGGAACTTTATTATATGTTTTATTATTTTGCATTTTATCTTATATTTCCTCGTGTATTTTGTATTTTATCGGAATTTCAGCGCAATGAATTGCTACGTCAGTGACAGGTGTGCGTAAGGCCGAGGCTTAGGTATCAGCTTATCGCTCTAACTTTAATAGAAAACTGATTTCCGTAGGCAGAATGTTATGGCTAGTATGAGTTATATTTTGGATCCTAATTGAGATAGTGACATTTTTTTATTTGCCGCAGTAGAACGGTGTTTGCAACACCAGGGTACCTGAGCCAAAGGCTCTACCCCTTGTAGAATTTATTTGGTAGCTACGAAAGATGGTACGAAAGTAACTGGCCAATTAATAAAATAAGTGTCGGAGATAAATGTATACAAATATTTTTTTAAAATTATATGTTTAGAATATGAATTACTGGAATAGTTAATATTAGATTAATTAATTAATTTCTAGGAAGCTGGAAAATAGCAAGCTGTATGAGCAGGTGAGGAGGCGAAAAAGCATGATTAGTGATTAGTAAGTCTTTGAAACTTTGATCTTTGAAACTGTCTTCTGGCTGCATTTCTGAGCTTGATTAGGTGCTGTAACTCAGTACTTCTGTGAATGCGGCTCTGAGGGACTTCCTTTTGAGCATCTGCAAAGGCACTGGTAATTTCCGAGACAAAATGCTGAACTAAACTATCAATGTCATCCCTTCTATGAACTGTGGGTAGCGTGTACTGTATGTTGTTTAGAGTTTTGGCGAACTTTCGCCAGTCAGGAATAAAGACTCTTGTGTGTGGTGGGGTATAACTGCTGATGTTCAGAATCATTCTGACCGGATTATGGTCAGAAGAGATTTCATCCAACACAGAAATATCCAGCGGAACGCTGGTATTTCTGAGCAGGAAGAAGTCGATGATTCCTGTAGAACGGGCAATATACCGTGTTGGAGTTTTAGGGGCTGCTATGTGTAGGTTCGCCGAATTGGCCAACTTGTATACTACGCGTCCAGTGTTGTTAGAATTGTAGCAGTTCCAAGCACGGTGTCTAGCGTTCAGGTCTCCACCAATAATAACATGTGTGCCAAGTGAGAGTAGTACCTCTAGGTCCATACGAACAAGTTGAGGGTTACGTGCTGGTGGAATGTATGTGGAGACAAAAATGTATGTTGTGGAAGTGCTTGTAATGAGTAAAATAGCTGAGGCCTCAATGGCTGAAAGCTGTGGAATTGGAACAGGGTGATGAGGGATGCAGCGTTTAATTAGAAGTGCAGTACCCAATCCTCCAGGATTCTGGACAGTGGCAGGCCTATTATACCTATGCACAGCATAATTCTGCACAAAAATTGGAGTAGAGGGGCCAAGGCGGTGTTCTTGTAGGAAGAATAAATCGGGATTGTACTTATTTACAAAGTCTCTGAGTTCATGAATTTTACGAGACAGTCCATTCGCATTCCATGTAAAAATGTGTACACAATTATTTGCACAATTATACATGTTCACTATTACAAACAGAACCAAATACATCTTCAAATATATTAAAAAAGATAAATAATTTATCAACAGCATTAGGAGCTGCCTGTAATTCAGGCATTTTGTCAGTTATTTTACGAATAATATTGCCTAGAGAGAGGCCTTTAAACACATTGCTAATTTCTTTTAAAATATTCAGAACATCCATAAAGCCTCCAAGGGTAGACTCGTTTTGTGAAGCACCAGGGTGCACATTATTAGTATCACTTTTGGGTGCGACAGTTTTTTCATGTTTTAAATTCTTCACAGCATTAGCATATGAGAGTCCATTGGTAATATAATTATTATTTTGGTTATTAACAGTATTTTGGCTGCTTTGCTTAGAATTTAATACAGTATTTTTATTACTAATAACATTGGGGTTACCCTTAGATGCAGTATTATTAACAGGGAACTTAGGGCATCCCCTATAATTCGCTGTGTGGTCCGTTTGGAGACAGTTGCAGCACTTAACATTATCTAGACGTTTTGCAGAGCAATCCGCCGTTTTATGAGGAACAGCACACTTGACGCATCTGGGTTTGTATTTACACATATCAGATGAATGATGGAAGTGCTGGCAGTTGTGACATTGCACAACACTTCCATTAGAATGGTACACAATAATTTTAACATAAAAACCCATGAGTTTGACAATGTCATAAACCTGCTCAACCCCAGGGGCATTACTAAGCTGCACTTGAAATAAAGGCATCGGGGCACGGGTTCTAATTCTGTGCATTTGTGCAACCCGCCTTACTTTATAACCAAGAGCTTGAAGCTCGTCATTGATTTCATCGACAGGGCAATCAATAGGTACAACAACCTCTGATGACAACCTTAATAGGTTTATCATGTTTAGTTAGAATCACATAATGATCTACTTTCTTCTCATCTAAATATCTAGTAATGATCCTGTGATCCTCCTCATTAGCGGGAAAAATTTTCAGAAATTCATCATTTACTTTGCCTACAAATTCACATTTAGTATCTGCCTTTAGAATTTTTAAAAAATCACTAAACTTAACATCAGGCTTTGCCATAATTGGTCGAATTTTGGGCTGAGCAGGCATAGCATCATTATCAGGTCCAGTTTGGGTGTCCATTTCTATTATATGTACATCATTATCATCTATACTATGATCAATACTTTCATTTGTACTATTACATGATAGTTTCTGAAATTTATTGGCTAACGGCAGTTCTACATTATTTTTTACCAATTTAGCCGGACGGGAGGTAATCCTAGGTTGGATAAAGCCATCCT
>KK120731.1:371129-429418 GCA_000611955.2 Stegodyphus mimosarum | reverse complement strand
ATCCTAAAATCCGCACAACCTCTGGTCCCAAGCATTGCGGATTTCTGGACTTCTACTGTATCATATATCAGCTCTGAGTCATTCCACTAGCTTTTCTATTTCTATATAGTAACAATTTAATAATGATTCAATAGTATTAATAATAATAAAAGAATTTTATAAATATACTAGCCGCTGCGCGGCCAGCCTTCGTCTGGCTTTTAAGTGTACCGGAAAAATGCCTAACGAGAACACCAAACATTAAATTTGAAAACTGCACAGAATTTTACTCTGCATAACAATTTTATCGAAAAAGAAACAAAGAACAACATTAAAAAAATTCAGTTGAAAATGCATTACATATAAAAAGCATACAATGAAATAAGCAATATCCCTTAATACAAATATTAATCATCCTAATAAATAAATTAACCAACTTCCTGCTGCCTTCTCTAGACAAACGTCCAGTATCCAAGAGAAACATTAAATTTAAAAACAGCACAGAATTATCGCCCTCATTTTTCCGTGCTGATATCAGCAACAATGGCTGTGTGCCATTGTTGTTCATATAATGAGAGAAAATTATCAATTTGATACTATTTCATCTTGTCTAGATGCATCTTGTGTACCAGATTTCATAGGCCTGGGTCTATTAGCTTACGCGCAGTACGAACGAAAGACACCTACACACACAGAAAGACTCGCCCTTTTAAATATAGATCTATAAATTAATTAAACAATTTACCTTTGCAAAAAGAAACAATCTTTCAATTTCTTAAACTGTTCAATAGAGTAAAATCTCGCTTTGCTATAGCCCATTATGTCTTAAAAGGACGCGATTTCGTCAGAAAACACAAAATTAAAAAAAAAAAATCTAATTCGAATTTCGAAAAACTCGCTTCGAGGTGCACTGGCTCATGCAAAAAAATCATGCAAAACGTTTCAATATCTTACAAACAGTGAAATAAGCAAAAAATAACATGAAAGAAACTCAAAAAACAAAACATTTCGCGCAGAATTTTACTCTGCAGAGCAACTTTATCAAAAAAGAAATCAATAAAAATGTATTATACATATAAAAAATGACAATGAAATATGCAGTATCCCTTAATACAAATATTACTTATCCTAATAAATAAATTAACCAACTTCCCTTTGCAAAATCTTAAGAACTCAAATGGTATAAACAGATTAAGAACTTAAACAGATTAAAAAATATCATGCAAAACTTTTTTATAATTAAAATTATATATAATTAAAACATAATATTACAATGAAATAAACAATATCCCTTGATACAAATGTTAATTATCCTAATAAAGTAATTAAACAATTTACCGTTGCAAAAAGAAACAACTTTTTAATTTCTTAAACTTTTCAGTCTCTTAAAAACAGTAACATAAGAAATACGATGAAAAATTGTTGCCAAACCGAAATTTTTAAAAGAATGAAACTATTCAAAATGATGCAATTTCATCAAAAATCTATCAACAACAATAAGAAAGGAAAATTGTTGCCAAAACTACATTTTAAAATATCTGAGATGTGAGAAGTGTATTCGGAAGCTTCATTTAAAAAATTTTAAAAAAATACAAAATATTATTATTTTTCCAAAATTCTTTTTTTAAAAGGAGTCGAAAGGATTAAAGTTCAACGTGTCCAAAAATCAAAGGAAAATAAACAGCCCATTTTTTAAAATAAGGTTTTTTTAAAAAAATTCCGCTGAAAAGGTGTTAAGCTCACCTTCCTAAATAAATTCGTATTTAATCGATTTATTGAAATACGAAATTTATTTTAAGTTCGTAAAATAGCTAAGTGTCTACGCTTCACGATGATGTAAAAATGAAATGTATAGAGTGAAATCTCACTTTCCTGTAGCCGATTATGTCTCAAAATGACGCGATTTGGTCACAAAACATAAAATAAAAAAAATTCGAATTCGAATTTCGAAAAAATGGCTTCGAGGTGCACTGGCTCTCGTGTAGATACACCTATGTACCAAATTTCGTGGCCCTGGGTCTATTAGCTTACTCGCAACACGAACAAAAGACACCCCCCCCACACACAGACTCTTTGTTTTATTATATGTAGAGATAACTAAATTTTGATTTAAATAAATTTCATGTATTTTCATAGAAAGAAAACATCATCTAATAATATTATATGTAAAATATTTCTATAGTAATAGCTACAAAATACATTGAAAATTTGTTTAGTGTAAATGTATGATATGCTAATAGTTTACAGAACTATAAAAGTGCAGATGTGTATCCTGCAGTCAACTCCAGATGTATTGGGGGTTGATTATTCAGGTTGTGGATAAACTTGGTCTTTAAAATAATAATAATAAAAATAAATTGTTTGCAGAACAGTAGAAAAATAGCTGTTATAAACTGTTCCAATAATCAAAGTCACAAACCATCTCATAACTCAGTTGTGTTAATATTCTTTAATGCTGTTTGTAACTTTCTTCCTTTCAAATCATGTCAATTCTTCTGTTATTTACAGTATGTTTTTTGATTGGAATACTTGCTTAATTTGTACAACCAAATGAAATCTATTAAACAGCCTGAAAATATCTATATTATGTTAATTTTATTTTTTGTTACTTAGTATAAGGGTGATTCTTTTTCTTCGGTGTTTTTTTTTTAACTGCGTTCAGATTAATCGTGATTGTGATTTAGCTGGATGACTCTCGTATTACCCCACTGAATTGGGAGTTGACTGTAGCTTGATATTTTATTTTTCTTGTTGTACAAATGTCTAGGTTTAAAAGACACCATATTAATTACAAGAAAATTTAAAAGTATTTTTGGTTATGTATTTATGAGATGTTATTTCATTCTTTCAGGCAGCCACACAAACTCTGCGTCGTTTGGACTAGGCGAAGTCGAAGAGTTGTAACTGAGGTATACTATTAGCTTACATCTTAAGACTAATTTTCCTATTTTCCCTTCAAATGTTTTTATTGCATTTAATGTATGTGGAGTAAAATATATCATTTTCCTGTATGTATAAATGCACAGTTGAGCCTCGTATCATGAATGCCTTTGACCATGGATTCACGAAAAAATTACCTGAATGAATAGAATTTCGGTTGACAAATGATGTCTTGAATTATGAAACTTCAGGTTAGCAATAGATACTTTCAAAGGCATTTTGAGGTAACATCTGACACTCGGGAACTAAGCAGCTCTCAGCAACTTCTAGTATCATCTTTTTAATATTTTTCTGTTGCTTAATTTCTCTTAACAAAGGCTAGCAGCAAGTAAATTTGACCTGGAGAAAATTATGGTCAGATCTGTTGCAGGAGAAGGTTCTAAGGGTTTTGACACTGAGGATGTTTTTTGTTAAATATAATATATATTGAGACAAAACCAAATGCTTGGAAGTTAAAAATAAAGTTGTGGAAGAGGACTAGAGGACCATAAAAATGCATTAACAAGAAAGAACTTGAATAACTTTAGAAGCGGAAGTGAAAGGCTATGAAGGAAGTGTCTTCAAGAGAAGATAAACGTAGTTATTTGATATCGAAAATTTGTGCAGTTTCATATAACGATACAACACTGAAAAAGCAGCAGCCAGCTAGAGCCTGAGCAGTTTTCATACCTGTGTCATGCCTGACTTTGGAAACATTTTAAAATTTAAGCAACAACAAATCACACTGGAAAATTTTTAAATGAATCGGAGGCATGGTGAGTCTCAAGTAGAGTCAAGAGGCGAAGAAAAGGTGCCTCAGAAAGACAGTTACCTGATGTTTTTACTAAGTGATGACTTCTGCAAACCATAACATCTGTCCTTTTTTTCTGCCTCATCATTTTCCACTTACGCTGTCCACTATCCTTCATACACATGATGTAAAATTAAATAAAATTTTCGCATATTTTATCTGTTTAATATGATGTTTATTTTTTCTGCCTTAAACTGCATGATTTCCTTTGTTTTTTGTTATGTATTTGTGCATAAACTGCTGTTGTTGTAAATTTTAAATTAGTAATCATGTACTATCCAGGAGTGAATTAATGAATTTTACATTATGGAGAAAATAGTTTTTGTTTGTGAACATTTTAATGGCTTTCAGAGGCAAATTAAATCTGTAATCTGAGGTTTCACTGTTATTAAAATTTAAAAAAAAATTACTTAGTGGGGGGGACAATGAATGATACGTGCAATAATTTGCCAAATAAAATTTAGCAGTGTAACAAACAAGTAAGCTGTAAATGAGTTTTTAATGAGAATCCAATATTATTAAATGAGAAGTTAATGCTAAAAACAGTTCAGTAAAAGAGACTATGTAGTAATATAATAAATAAATAAAAGGAAAGATATGTATGAAATCATATAGTGTTAATATTTTGAATTTCCTTTCGAAGTGCCATCTCATCTATCAAATTTGCTTCCTGTGTACTGCCTCAAATGAGATTATGTGATTATGTTTTCATATATTTCATAAATAGCTGAACCTTCTGTTAGGAGATACTCAGAATACTGTTTTCGGTTTTGAGGGAGTGTGCGCTAAATTTGAGTGCACTGATTTCCTATTTTGAGAGTTGGGAAATTCAGGAACTGTGTTTCATGGGTAATGTTCTCTTAAGTGGAGCATCCGTTAATGGAGGTTCAGTTGCATTTTTTCTGTTTTTGATTAAGATTTTCTGTTTATACTGTTTTTCTCAACTCATACAAGGTGAATATTTTAAATAATCTGAATTTCTGATGCATTGTGATGATATAAGGGACATTGTAGAGTGACTTTGAATTAGTATGAAAAACTTTGAAACACTGAGGCATACATATAAAACCATTAAGCTCTTCTGATATTCTTGTTGTGGAGCACCTCTTTTATTCTGTATTTTATGTGCTGCTGTCATAAAAAAAGTTTCATCTTCTTTAGAAAAAGAAGGTTCATATAAAACATACTTCTAGAAAATAATGAAATTTTCGCTTCTCATTACCAGGATATATTAGTGCAATATACAGCTTATTATCATTGAACCAATAGTTTCTTCAGCAACAAAAAAAAAAAAAAAAAAAACTTGACGAGTATTTATTTCCATCATTTGGAAAAATCCTTAAATTAGTAAGAAACTACTATGATGTTCAGATCCCTTGGCAGGCAGCTGAGCATGACTGTGAGTTAAATAATAATAAAAAAAAGAAAAAGAGGGAGAGAGAATCTTATGTTATTTTTGATGCACTATGTGAGCCATTTAGTTCTTTGGATTGTAGTCAAAGTGCAGCCAACAGTAATAAAGTTATCAGCTTTCATTCATGGTAAATGTAGGTTACATAATCTTTGAAATTTCAGGCTAATTTGGATAAAATTTAGCATTTCAAAACTTTTTTATTAATAATTATTGAAAATAATTCAAATTTTGTCTTTCCCACTTGCCTAGTTATTTTGTGTTAACTTGGTCGTGGAGAATTTTTCGAAAATAATTATTGTGAGTTAACTCCTAATTCATGGTTCATGGCAACTTTTTTTTTATTTATTCTGAATAAACTCGCAATGTGTTTTATGACTATGCTGGTGACCTTAATGTTTTGTTATGAGAATACTCGAGTTTTGTGCCACGTCTCTTTCGATTCAGCATTAATTTCCTAATTCAGATAATTATTTACCGTTTATTTTGCATCATAAAAATATTTGAAAAATACAATTTTGGAAAATATTTGTAGAATTTTTTATATTTTGTTGCACTAATGAAAAGTGTGTAGTTAAAAAAAAATGGATAATTTTTGCATGGAAACTGAAGAGTAAAGGGTTACGTAGAAAATTGAGTCAGTTGGATTTATGACATTGAAGATGATAGTGCATGTGTAATATTCCAGCATCTGTTTAGGGTAAATGTGACAGTGGTGGGGATTGGTTCATTTTAGATTTAAATGATAAGGAATGAATACTTAGTGCTTTCTAAACTAAGCAAAGTGTACTCTGGTAATGATAAAATGGCACCAGTTTAAGCCTTCATTTCTTATAATAGCCTTTAAGTCCATATTATCAGCTGCTGAATCACTGTTTGCTGTTGTTACATTTACCTTAATTTTTATTTAATTTTGTAAATGGTTTTAATAATAAGTGCTAATTACTTTTATTTTAGCCTCTTATATGGAAAAGTACTATTACTAACCCCTTACGAGGTTCTGTTGTATGGCCAGTGCCTGAAAATAAAGAAGCAACTATAACTTTATTTAGAGACCCACGAAGCAATGAATTTGAAGATAAATGCTGGACATTTTCAGTTGAAGATGTATGTTTAACAAAAATTATGTGTAAATATCTTTATTATTTTTATTTCTCAATGAAATTTTTTTTTCTCTATATCATTCGTATTTACATTAATAGGTTTCTGAATCTGGCAAACATAGACAGGTAGCTTGTGCAAGTGTAAATATGAAAGAATATGCAAGCTTAACCCCTCAACAAAAAGAAGTAAAAATCAATTTGAAGCCCATGACAAAAAAAGTTGTTGAAGTTGTTTTAAGATTTACACTTTCTTGTAAACTAGTCAAAGAAGGAAAAGCAACGTAAGTAAATTTTGTCTTTGTAAATTAATCACCTGAAAATTTACATTTTGAAAGGTTCTTTCTATGAAATATATCCCGAGGAAAATGGATCATACTTTTATATGGATAATGGTAGAAACTCTAATATATCCCACTCTTATCCATGAAGCATATGCAGAACTACCTAATTTGATCTAATGTATAAGTGGATATCTTTTAATTTGGTGGATAGAGAGAATAATTTTCTGGTTGGAACTTGGAAGCCTGAAGCTACCCTCTAGCTATGAATATTTGAATATCTAACAAAAGTTATAAGGTATTTCTCCTGCCTTCTTCACATGTATGCAAAGTCTTCATATGCGAAGAAGGCTGGACTCAATTTTCCCTGCCTTCTTCGCATACAAATTTGGTGTAGTGATCAGCACGCTCGACGTGTATTCGAGAGATCCGTGGTTCAAGTCCCGGCGAGGGCATTGCTAATTTTTCACATCTCCTGCTTCCAAATAACTTATTGTCTCTACAAAGTAGGGTGCAATCTTGAACTTGTTGAATTGCACGTAGCATAATTATTCTGGATTTTAGAAAATTAGGCCTAAATCTTTAAGGGATATTCATAAACATTGATTAAAACATTATTGAATTTCTCGGTTTTCTGCTAATTGTGATAGCTGTGAGGACAGTTCATAATGTTTCCACTGAAAAGACTGCATTTCAAATCCTACAGGCAAAAGGGTTTTCTTATTATTAATTATTTTCATTTTACTTTGTTTGAAAGGACAATTTGGTGACCAAAATATTTTTTAATTAACAAAGCACACTCAAAGGGAAAAAATTATGCTAAAAATTTTGTTAAAAATGTTTTTTTTTTTAAATTTTTTTTCTCACTTTTCTACAAATTTGCTTTTAACTGATAGATTTTTTTTTAACTGAATGAAAGCACATGGAAGAAATTATGAATATCAATAATGTATGCTGTTCCTTTAAAGAAAAGTTGTGGTGGAAGCATTTAAATTTTTATAAAATAATCATGTGCATAATGACATATTTTTATAATTTTAATGTTTCTATGGTACATAATATGAATCTATATATAAACTTGTGGCAAAATCGGAAAATTAAAGTAAATGAAACAAATTTATAAATTTTTCTTGCATTATTTTGTGTTTTCCATAACATATTTTTCATGAGTGTGCTTAAAAGTAAGATAAAAATGTTATTAATGATGCTAAAAAGCATAGCTAATTCCTAGCTGGATTTCGTCTCATTTGAAGAATTGTCTGTTGCCCTTTAATTTATTGATGCATGCACAAAATTGAGGTCTTGAATAATGTAAATGTTATTTAAAAATTATTATATAAATTTTTTTTTGCTTATTTTAAACAAGTGCAGGCTTGGCATATGCAAAAATATTCATTCTAGTGTTCTATAATTGTGCAGAGGTTGCCTGAAATTTATGAATCTGAGGTTATGTGCATGGGGAGGGTATGGAGACGAAAGAGTGATATAGAAAAAGTACTGAAGAATGTTATAAATATTATTGTTAATATCTGATGCTATTCATGATGAATGTCTTTTCTAAGTAAAAAACAGTTACACCTAAAATTTTCTTTTACAAAAATCTCCGAAAATTTGTTCACTTTGTTCCCCTTTTTTGACATTTTTTAGCAGCTGATACTATTTCATACACTTGACAATATGATAATTATGCATGCATGCCGTTTTTGATCTTAGTTTAACTTACTTACTTAGACTCATCAAGTAGGGATGTTAGCTAAAAAGTTTGTATTTGAGGGGGAAAATATGAAGATGCAGTATGATAGAATAAACATTTGATGTCTTTTGCTTTTATTTTTCAGGTTACACATACTTTTAATCCCATTCTGATGTCCACTGACTACACACAGAACACTTACCTGCCCTTTTCCATAAATATAATTGGTTTGAGTCATGTATGCATATTTATGCTATCCAGGATCAAGCAAAAAGAGGCTAAAATATGTAGGCAGTGAAAAAATGCATTAAGAATTTTTTCCTATTATCATAGATATTATTATCTTATTTAAATTAGAATCTGAGTTCACCACCTTTGATATTAATCAGTTTCCATTACACGAGGACATGTTATGTATTATCTGAAAGACTATCAGTGTATTAAGTGGAAAACTATCAGTATAGATATCAGCTTAATTATAGCTGCATTGTGTTACAAAGCTTATAAAGTGATGAAATATGGTAGTGTGCTCCAGGTCCACGTGTTTTGATCACTATTTAAAAAAATGGATGAGTTGACTGATTGAAGGAAAGAGCATGAGGAAGCAGTATCTGAAATCATCAAACTGATTTAAACAGATTTATCAATCATTCTTGGTGGCGTTTTTTTCATTTTTCTGTCTCTGGATATGACTTGTGTGTCAAGCAGTTTTTTGTTAGTTACTCTTAGAAACTGGTATTAGAAACAGATCTCAGCTTCTGAAAAAGGAGCAACTGTAGCAGAGCATATTGAAAGATTATTGATCATTAAGGTATACACAAGATATGGACATTGTTCGGAAATCTTTTAATGTGAGCATCTGAAATGGAAATGGATAGAACTCTGAATGATTTATTGTGGCTAAGGATGGTTTCCAATCAGGATTGTAAAAACAGCAAAACCAATATTTTGTCAGAAGGTGAGTGATTGGGGGGGACTTAATGTATGCTTGGTAAACAATATACTTTTGTGATGAGGTGAACAATAAAATTTATTTCAGGTATTGTGTTTAAAAATAATTATTGAAAAACTGCTGCAGAATATATGTGCTTTCTTCCCATTTTGAAGAAAATATGTCAAAAATACTTAAGTATATTGTTGGAACTTTAAATATGCTGGATGAAGTTACTTTTTACATTTTTTCCTCACAAGAACTATTGTAAATGTTCTGTGAGAGAATTCAAGTCATTGAACTTAGGAGCTGATTGATACGTAATACCCACTGCTGGAGGATTATCACTGAACTATTTGGATAAAAAGTGTGGGCTTTATATAAACATATAAAATATGTCTTAACTCATCCCTTTGAGATATGAAAAATGCAAATTAAGTTTTCTCGATTGGTTGACTGGGAGGGAACTTACAGAATTGATCCTCCTCCTTTTTTTTGGATGGGTGGGTCAGGTACTTGAATAATTCAAGATTACTGGTACATTGTGTAAAAAAAAGGGACAGTTCGATTCTATGACTTAAATTTTGTTATTTTTGGTGAGAAATTTACGGAGAAATTTAAAAATTTATCTTGGCACATTTTTTCAGTTTTCGCCAAATAATTCACTTGGCGAATTTCTTATACATGGCAACGTGTTTTCCTTTCTTTTTTTGCACTTAAAGCGACAGAAAAAAATTCATCGTTCATACTTTCAAATAATTTTAACAAAGTGCATAAACCACATTTGGCGGTAGTATCGCTTATAACAAATATACCAAATTTCAAAACACGGCAGTATGTAAATTCACGTATATCTTAGGAAATTTTGAATAAAAGCTCTAATTTTTTGTAGGTATGCTTAGAAATACATCTACTTTAAGATGATAGTAAAATTTTATAGGTTATAATTCAAAATTGTTTTAAAATACAAATTTTGAAAATAAATGATAAAAAATGGGTGAATTTTATTTTGAATGAACCTAAATTTCCAAATGTGAAGACTCAGAAAAGTTTAATAAAAAAAAGAAATGTTAATTAATATATACCAAATGCAATTAACATGGCAGAGCTAAAATTCTGAGAGCTAATTTTTTAAAAAGTACTTGGCCGATTTTTACAAAACTTGGCAGTTTGGCATAATTTGAGTTGTAGAAACGAAATATGAAAAAAAAATGATAAGTAATTTCTGAAAAAGCCCGATTTTGTGTCAAAATACCTATGTTAGAACAATGCTATAAATAAATATTATAAAGATCCTAACCCGCGCTTTCGAGACATGAAAAACGCAAGTTGAATTTCGTCAATTAGCCCAGTAGAACAGGAGATATAGAAGTGTCCCCCTTTTTTTTGTGCAGTGTACATCATAAGCTGCATTAATTTCTTCATATAGTGCAGTGATTTAAAGTGATGCTCAAGATGATTTTCTGATGTTCTAGAGATGTTTTGACCGATTAGAGAATGTGGTCTTTCATTGTGATGACAAGGCAATTGATACTTTTTTATGTGTACTAGACTATTTTGCATTCAAATGATTTTATTAAATATCAATTAATAATCTAAGTTTTGTTTAAAATATATTTCCTGTGGTACAGTAATTTGTAATTCCTTTTATTTTCATTCGAATCATGTTTGTAATCTTGCATTCCGTAATTGAGACTATATTCTCCTCCTATTTTCTTGTGTGTATGCTTTTTGAAATAGCTTGCTGTATTTTTTATGAAAAGTATTGTAAATGAATTTAAAATTTCTGTTAATGAAAAAGACTTGCATAGTGCATAAGGTACTACAAACCAATAAGTGCTAACTTTGCATGATTACAATTTGCCAAGTAATTCTGTATAAAGGATTTACTTTTAGTTAAATAATAATTTTAAATGATTGATAACAATCGTTAATACATTTTTAATATATTGTAGGGAGGTTCAGCCTTTTTTCCCGCTTTGCTGAGAACTCATACATCGATTATTCTGTACAGAACTGTGATATTTTTTAATGCTTGCAGTGTGACAATGAGATTTTTCTCTTCAATTTCTTATTACTGAAAGGATTTCAACTTTTCAAATCAGTATTAATCCCTAGAGACGAGGATATGCAAAGTATAGCAAGTCTGATGAGTATTGGTAGTGTATCTGTGCCTGATGTTGGAAATCTTGATGATTTTGAAGAAGAGAAAGAATTAGATAAATCACAGACTATTGCGAAAATATCGGAACTTGCTTCTCAACTTGGACAGCTTGCTAAAGGTTTTGAAGTAGTTCCTGATGATAGGGATACTACAGGTATTAACTTTAAATATAATTTGAATGTTTGTCTTATATAATGAAACCACTCATGACCTTTTTCTGTGAAAAATTCAGATAGTAATCTGTATTTCTGAGAATGTAATTAAATTAATGATATTGAACATCACTTATGTTCTCTAAAATGAGTGCTTGTGTAGACCAAAAGTGTATGAAACTATGGGTGCTTATCTTAAGAAGGTTTCAAATTAATTTCATTGTTTTTTTGAAAGTTTTTGTTAGTAAGATTTAAATAATTCTCACTCACAAATAAAAATAATGGAGAAGATATGTGTAGAGTATTTTCAGTCACTAAATATTTTTAAAAATCTTTATAATACATAAGTTAATCACTGAATTAGTGTCTAAAATTAAAAACATTGAGAGTACAAAAATGCATCAAACAGTCAGTCTGATCTCTGGAATTTTTTAACCATTAAAATGGTTATGTCATTGTCAGAATTGTATTTAGATCATGGTAATCATCCCAAAGCTGTAAAGATGACTGTTAAAATTGCATTTCAAACATAATTTTGAGTATACATTTAGTGACCATCCTGAATATGCATATATGGTAACTTTACCAGTAAATTTTGCAGGTAAAGCTAAATAAATTCTTTTGAAATTATCGTGGATGATTGCTGTATGGTAACACATTTCTGTTCATTTAGACGTAGAGATAAATAACATAATTATACACCAAATTTTTATGTACAAAATGTTCCCACTGCCCCCTCATAGTTTACTATAAATTTTATTTCCATCAATATTGGTCCCAGAAATGTATGCCCAGTTACACAATTTTTTAAAATAAAGTATACAGTTTTATGATAACAGTTTAGTATTGGGATTGGAGGGCCTTCTGTAAATAAAATCAAATATCTTATATACACTCTTGTGCAAATTAAAGAGAATATTCAAATTATCGCAATTTACGAAAATTATTGAACCAAAGTTGCGAATTATACAGTTTTTAGAGTTGAATACATGAGTATGCATGTGAGTCTGTGAAGCTGTGATTGTGGAGAGGATATAAATGCAGAAGGGGTTTTCATAAATTTTTGTGCTCATACTCCTTCATGTCATTTGCCATGTTTCTCAGAAGAGTTGAGTAAATTTTATAAGATATAAAGTTAAATGAGTAGCTAAGAATGTATGGATAGCAGAAGGAGATGTAGAACTGTTGTAAGATTGGAGAGAAGCCAGTCACAAGGCTTCTACAATTTGTGGAAACAGTTTCAGGACACTGGATCCATATCGAGAAAACCTAGACAGGGCCACCAAGATCCATAACAAAGAATGGGGGACCTTCATTGGGCACTTTCAGTATAGAAACACAACTAGCTACAGCTTCACATCTTCTCTTTTCCTGCCGCTAGAACTTGAGTTTCACAGTCTGCAGTTTACCAAAAGTCTTTATGAGATAGGGCTGTATGCCAGAAGACCCACTGTTTGCACTGCGGCAAATAAGGGAGCATGCTTAGCATAGTGCAGACAACATGCTGCACACCTCTGCATGTTTTTGACAAAGCCTTCCTGATTGCTATGAGTTACAGAGAGGAGGTCTTAGAGCCCTATGTTCAGCTTTTCAGGAGCCCAGTTGGTCTTGTGTTCTTGTTTGTGGATGACAGTGCTCGTCCACATAGAGCTCAACTAGTCAAGGATAACTTTGAAAGTGAGGATATTCGCTGCATGGATTGGCCAGCTAGATCTCCTGATCTAGAGCATGTCTGAGATGCTTTTGAGAGGGCAGTTTCATCTTGCCATTCCCCTTTGAAAATCATCCCGGAGTTGAAAACTGCCTTGCTGCAGGTGTGGGATTGTCTACACCTCTCCAGTTTGCTGTGGCAATGTGTGACCTGTCTGGCTGTGATAGAGGACCATACCAATTTTAGACTGATTTTAAGTTTGATATGACAGCGAGGATTTTGAACATCCCTGTATTATGAGCTTTACTGGTAATCGTGCATACATAAAGTATTTTTTGAATGGTACATCTGTTCAAATTTCATTAAAATCTTGTCCATTAGTTTTTCAGAAATTTGACATAATGTGCAAATTCTCTTAATTTTGCACATGAGTGTATTTGTTCCTGCAATAATATTTAAATAAAATTTTCTTCTAATTAAAATATTCAGTATGCCATAATGAGCTAAAACTATAATTTGTAGAGAAGATTTTAACCGTTTTTAGTATTCAAGATCAACAAACATATCATTGTTTAATGTCCCATGGAAGACATGATGTGTTAGAAATGTCACTTTCCACCAAAGCATTTAGCATTTCCTATATGTTACTTGTGACTAGCATTTTAGGTCTGTAGAAAGTATTGTTGTGCTTTTGGGATTTACACAGTCCAGTCACATTAATGTGACCACCACGTACTTTCCATGTCAGAGTTAAATAACCAATCACAGAAGGCAGGTGGCAGCACAGTGCAGTTGAGCGTATATAAAGGGTGTGCGAGGTCTTCGGAAAACATTTCAATCGTTGGCGTAATGCAGAAACGAAGCGATTTATCCGACTTCCAAAAGGGCATGATCATTGGCTTTCGGGCCAAGGGTGGAAGCATTTCCGAAACGGCTGAGTTTGTGAACTGTTCGCGTGCCGCCGTGGTAAAAGTGTACCGTGCATGGCAAAATGGGACTGTCCAAAATCAGCGACGTGGCAAATGTGGTGCACCACGGGCCATAGATGACAGAGGCGAACGACGGTTGCGGAGATGCGTTCGGGCAGATAGACGGGCTACCGTTGAGCAACTGACCACCAAAATGAACCAAGGGGCTACCAAAAGTGTCTCCCAAAGTACTATTCAGCGAACATTGCTGCGTCTGGGCCTCCGAAGCAGACGCCTGGTTCGTGCACCTATGCTGACTGCTGTTCATCGACGGCGAAGGCTAGAATTTGCACGCCAGTACAGCAGCTGGACGTCCACTGAGTGGCGACAGGTTGCGTTTTCGGATGAATCGCGTTTTATGCTCCATCGGACAGATGGACGTTGGCGTATAAGGCGTGAAACCTCTGAAAGGAACCACCCTGCAACCATTGCCGGAACGGTCCAAGCTGGAGGCGGGAGCATTATGGTCTGGGGAATGTTTTCCTGGCATTCTCTAGGTTCACTGATCATTGTGGAAGGCACAATGGATCAATACAAGTACGCATCTGTCCTTGCGGACCATGTTCACCCCTACATGCGCATTGTTTTTCCTCAGGATGATGGCATCTTCCAGCAGGACAATGCGAGGTGCCATACAGCTGCCAGTGTACGTGCGTGGTTCGAAGAGCACCAGGATGAGTTTACCGTCCTCCCCTGGCCAGCAAACTCACCTGACTTAAACCCAATCGAGCACCTGTGGGACCATCTCGATCGAGTTGTTCGCGCCATGGATCCTCAACCGCGTAATCTAGCGCAGCTGGCCACGGCATTAGAGTCGGCATGGCTCAACATCCCAGAGAACACCTTCAGGGACCTATGTGACTCTCTTCCTGCACGTCTCGCAGCAGTCCGCTCTGCGAAAGGTGGTTATTCTGGCTTTTGACAGATGGTCACATTAATGTGACTGGACTGTGTAGTTATGATCTAAATTAGGAGTTCAGAATGTTTGCAAAAATTTGGCCTTACGGAAATTACATTTTCATACACTTGTTACATGTATTCTGGAGTGAAACAATATTACTGAAAATAAATAGTGAAAGCAGAATATATTCCATAGCTCTTGTTCAAGTGTGCAGTTTATAAATTAGGAGCTGAAGCTGCAAAAACATCCAAAATTGTATACTGAAATCAGCATTCTACCAATAAATTTGCACAATGATTATGCAGTCTTCTGTTTTGAACATAATTGAGCTCAGCAAAGCCTGCACCAACTGTTACTTTCTTTCCTTATCTTGGTTAATAGTGTAGGGTAAATTTTCAGAATTCTTTATCTCTTAGCATTACTGCTTGCAGTTTGAAGTTGCTTATATCTGAGGTGTTTTGTTAAAAATATAAAACATATATCGATTTTTTCTGTACTGAAATTTTTTTGCAGATTTAGAGCAATTTTATAATAGTTTTCAAGTTTTATACTCTATAAATATTAAATATTATTTTATACTGTATAAAGCCTTAAATAATTAAGTGTGATGAGTGTATGTAGGTACTGATCTGTTTTTCATTCAGACCCATAAAGTAAACTCATGTCTGTTATGTCTGTTATGTTAAGTTATTGTTAGCTACCATGTTAACACATTGCATACCGCTCATGATTTTTCATGTTTTATTCACCATCTGCTAAGGACCGCTCACGAGTTTTACGTGTTTCGTATGCCATCTATTAAAATTGCGCCTCTTCATGTGGTCTTTCATGAGTCTTCCCTCACGAGTTTTTTCCTTTTATCTGCGCCATCTGTTAAGGACCATTCTAGAGTCTTCTCGTTTTTCACGAAGGAAGCTATCTCACCGGTGGAAACCTTCCAGGGTGATCTACGAAACACTATACAATTGAAAAAACCCATAAAGCATTGCAATTACACTGTATTTTGATCATTCAAATAATCCTCCTCTTCAAGTTCCTGGTGCTTTGAGAAATGCTGTCTCTCAGAAAAAAGAAGGAAACCAACGGAAGCATTTAATTCAGGAAGCATTTAATGTTAATTTATCAGATATTCCTAGTGATTTCGAAGATGTGGATAACTGTTTTGACTATTCTAGTGATTCTGCTGACAGTGAAATGATTCGACCTGTAAGGAAGCACAGCATAGCGGTGCTTTCAAGTGATTCTAACATTGACAATGCTACTGATAATTGTTTGTTGGTCTGATATTGACACACCACCGAGCATACAAATGTTTGAATGTCATGCTGCGGTCAGTATATTTTTGTCTAACTGTGACTCTGTACCCTGTGTGACCAAGCTCTTTTTTGGTGATGAATTGTTTGAGATGTGCAAAGAGCTATCCAACTATCATGGTCAAACCACAATGAAACACAAAACATTATCTAGAACACAAACGTGGTCTCCAGTTATACAGAAGGACATCAAGAAATTCCTTTGTCTAATTATTCTGATGGGTCAAACAAGAAAAGATAGACTATTGGCCAACAGATTCTTTGATATGTATCTCTGTATTTCCACAGATGATCAGTCGCCATATATTTGAGCAGATATAGACATTCTGCCATTTCAGTGATAATGCCAAAATAGGCAATCACCCGGGGAGACTTCAAGATTCAACTTGTGCTGGATTATTTCCTGCATAAATTTCGAACAATATGCAAAATGGTTTACTTGTTCAGATGGTGTGCAAAAGTGATAGTAGTTATATCTGCAGTATGGAGATGTACACTGCTGAAGGAAAGAAATTGCAAGAAACTGTTCTTTCAGTCCTTGGACTCTATCTTGGCATATAGCACCATATTTACCAGGTCTGTGTACTGCTGTATTGTTGCTACAGAGGTCTATGTACTGCTGTATTGTTGGTACAGAACAAAACTAAAGTTTGTGTGACTATTAGCGAAAGTAGAGGTTTACTTCCAAATTTGAAAATGAAAACATCAAGAATGAAGAAAGGTGATAATATTCCAGAAAGGCAATATTCTTCTTCTAGCATGGAAAGACAAACAGGCTGTTTGAATGATATAAATGATCCATGACACTTCTGTCTCAACAACAAGGACAAAAATAGGGAAATGAGCTAGTATATTATAAAACTTACCTGCATCAAGGAATACAATGTCCACATGAAAGGTGTTGACTGTGTAGTTCAATTCCTTTTTGTGTTGTTTCATTCTAAGGAAAACGATGAAATGGACAAAGAAGAGTAGTGCTGTACATTATAAACTGGGGAATTTTCAATTCATTTAGAGTGTATAACATCCTCAGTCCATAAGCAAAAATGAAGTATAAACAGTTTTTGTTATTGATAATGAGAGACTGGATAACGGATGACAATAATGAAGGTTCTCTGGACCCAGAGACAAATCTCTCTAGCCTGGCCGTGGGGGGGAAGTGCAAAGAGAGCACCTCATAAAGATCCATCCAAAAGGTTGTCAGGTGATATGAGGCAACATGTACCTACGTGTATTCTAATGATAGAAAGAAAAAATTCATTACAAGAGACCCATAGAGTTTGTGCTGCCCATGGAAAAAGAAGCAAATCTAGATACGTAAATTTTGTGTGGTCTCTAAAAGTACTAGGAACTTTAATTGCTTAATTGATTGTGGAAATAAAAATGTTATAATTATTGAAAACAGCACCTAAAGTGCATTATAAGCTGTAGTTATGATGATTTAAATAACTTGCAGTCCCTGGCATATGTCTTAGAGATTTCTATGTGGTATGCAAAGTGTTATTAGATAAATTTCACAAAATTTACAATGAATCATCAACAGTGAGTGAAATATAAACTATCATACATATTGTAGCATTAAAATAATTTCTCAGTTATCTTCTGCTAGATTTGGAGTAAATTTGGGTATTATTTTCACATAAAGCGAACTGTTTCATGCCAGTCATGTGTACCTGAAAATTCACCAGTTCACTTAACTGGGCTGTTGTAGTGAAGCATTGTTTTCTATAGTTCTTGGTTAGTTTGCATCATTTTTTATGTTACTGAAAACAGTAACATGGCAAACTTTTAATAATACAATAATATGTGAAGTAATCTCTTTGCTGGAATTCCTTCCTTGCCCGCAACTGGCTGAGTGTGTAAAACTGTTAAATACTGTTTCAAAGACTGGTAGCAAGATGGGTGCATTGCATTTTGATGATTTTCTGTGCATTTAATGTTAAGTAAAAGACTGTTTCTATTAGAATTTCTTCAACAGATGCATATCTACCCTTAGGCAGACAACCTATACATGCTTTGCCATATTTGATTAAAAAACTGAATTTCATCCTTTTCTCCCTCCTTTCTGTTTTAGCTTTAATTAATTAATGTGTGGATGAACTAAGGGCATTTCTCCTAAGAAGCAGAGACAAATCATACCATTTGAAGGGAATACACTAAGGTGCTTCATGTGTTATGTAGATTTTCCAAATATTTGATTTTTTGCTACGGTTTGTTTGTCTTTGAATTTGGTAAATCATCCCATGATTATTTCCTGGAGAATTATGTTTTCATGGATTTTTTTATGGAAAACCGGTTTGCATACAGGAGAAAAACCTGGAAATGAGGAAAACCTGGGAAGCGCCTATGCAGCCAGTTAGTTCGCTGGAATTTGAACCCAGGTTAAACTACCTGTATTCAGTGATCTTAACTGCTAGGCTACTGGTGGTCCTTATTTGTTGCAAACTTTTTCATTTCTGATGTGCAGTACTAGTACAGTAAAACCCCAAGTAACAGTAGGTATACATTCTATCAAAGTAGAGCATAATATGAAACAGCGTTAAATGAGGTTATCTCATCATCTAAATAATGGGGTTAGGGGAAGATGGGTAGAAAATTGGTCAGGTATTTTACAATTAAATTTATTGATTTTGTTTTTTATAACAATAAAACAAAAATTTATTTCTTACAAATATAGAAACATAATAAACGAATATATATATAAAAATAAATAAAATTCTAAGTATGTTTACATTTCAGATCATTCAATCTCTTCTGTATTTCTAATTTTCTGCCTTTTTATCAAGAAGGTGTCTGATGTAATTTGCGTTTTCCTTTTGTGCGCCGTGTCTTTTGTGTTTTTGTAAGAAGTTGTTGGTAAGTAGATAGTCGTTGAAGTTCGAAGGTCACGTTTATCAAGAGTTCCTAAAACGGATATCGTTTTAAATTTCTTTAAACTTTAAAGGAAAAGGAAATATTTTTTCATGCAAGTAAATTAATTAATGGGTTAATTGTTTAGAGCAAAAAAAGTATGAAAATCCGAGTTTAAATTATCACGAAACGTCAAAGAAGAAATGTTTTGTCAGAGATTGTTTCTTCTTAGCACGTATTCCTGAATTTCCTATATGCATGGCGAAGGGGGAAATTCTTGCCGGCAGGTTCCGTCACCAAATCCCTTGGCAAATTTTCCCTTCGTTTTCCAGCAGCGTGATAGCAAACTGGTTTACATTACGTCTGTGGAAACTTTCCTTCTTTACATAGACATTCTTTGGCTTAACGCTGCATGCAGTTTCGGGGAATCCCACAATTCAAGTGAAAGACCGTTAAACCGAAACAGCGTTAAGCAGTCTTACTGTATTACATGCATCTGCAATGTTTTGCAACCTGTAGAGCAGTATTAATGTAAGTGATAACAGGCAGACAGCCTATGCTTAGTTGAATAAATACTTTGCTGTGTTGGTGTATTTTTTTCCTCTCTTATAAATTTCTGCTGGAAGAAAGTTTCATTTCTTGCTTTCTTATGGAAATGCAGTAGATAACATATGCAGTGGATAACGCATGTGAGTGCTACTAGAGCCTCCATTTTAAAACAGCAGCCTGTTCAGAGTAGAATAATAGTTTTTGAAGACTTCTATTTTGTCGCTAATTTAATTTAACATTTGTTTGGTTTTTAATTGCAACTTTGAAGGTGTAGCTGAATGTCAACCTGAGGAGGGAAATCTCGAAGACAAGGAAGCAAGTGTTGAAGAAGCAAGTACACTGAACTTTATTAGTAGCATGAGTGCTTCTTCAGAGAAGGAATTTAAAGATGAAAGCATGGGTTTTGATGAGTAAGATGTGATTTTGCTTTCATATTTTTTATTATGTAATAATTCAAGATTTATTTTAAAAAAATCGTTGAATTATAATTTCATTTCTACTAAGATCAGAAGTTTTATGGCATTAGAATTTTTCCAAGTTTCTTATGTACTTTTATTGATAATTTAATTTTTAGTTAATTTAGTGCATACATGTTTCTCAGAAAATATTTATTTGTATTGTGTGTTCCCTTATATCTATACATTATCTTTACAGATGATGTTTCAAACCAGTGAAACTAAAAAATTGAATGAGATTTAAAATAGTAATGTTACAGATAACAATGTATGTGCAACATATAACAATTAACTTTTTATGTGGGCATGAATATATATGTGCCAAGTAAATTGTACATCCACAGGGATCTTGGAACACTTTTTTGTCAGTTGCAAGGGTATGAAATATAGTGCTTGAGGCTTGAAGACTGTTTTATGACACCCTTTTGTTGGAGCCCATTAATGGGTACTGGAAAATTATCTTTGTCTTTCAGACACACACGGCATGTTTGATGAACTTGGATTTTCTATAGGAAACGTTTTGTTGAGGGAAAGAAATAAGTTAAATTACTTCATTCTTCCACATTTGCCTTTTAAGACCCCCCTTTTTTTTCCATGCGATTTCTGCAAATATTGTCACTAATTCTTTCAGGTGATATATTTTTTATTTAAATGTTTTCTTGAATTGAGATAAATTCAGTAATACAGACTTTTTTTAAAATATCCTGAACAAGTACTTAGTATTATGATTAAAGTGTTTGGTAATAGAAAATGATTAATATTTTCTAATTACTAAAAGTTATAATGCAGTCGTAAACTAAGTGTTACAAATTGGATTACTTTGAGTCTTCCAAATAGATTCTAATGAAAAAAAATCTTATTTTATCAATTGCTTGAAGCACCCTTAACATTGTACTTTATGGTAATAAGGAATAAAAGTGACATATGGAAAATCGTAGAAATCAAATAACAAAAACTTTTTATTCTTGGAAAATAATTTTGTGGAATGATTTTGAAAAGCTTAAAGGCATTTGCAAATGTATAATTTTTCTTTAACTCCTTTAATTTAATTTTGGAATTTAGGTAGTATACCATTATACAATTCCTTAAATTTTTTTCTTAGTAATAATCCAACGATTATATGTAGACTTAAGTCACCAGTCTATTCTCTCAAAAGAAAGAGACACAACTGGATCCCTACCCATTCCACAAGAAAGTAGAAATGGAATGCTTACAGTCTTGAAATATAATGTTATAACCTAACATTTTAAAGTTGATTTTAACATTTTAAAATTTTAAATGTGGAGCACCTTAAAAAATATTTTGCCATTTGACACTGCATGAGATCTTTATTTTAAAAAATATTTTCATGCATTTCTGTTTATAATATTTATGTGTTCAAAGAAGAAATGCAGCAATTTTGTAAAAGAACAAACGACTATTTTGCTTTAAAGTATAATTGCTAAATAATTTATTAAATAATTACTAAATAATTAAATCAATTTCTAACTATTTAAAAATTAATAAAACTAATTTTTTGCTATTGGATAAAATTAAAACTCTGTAAGGGTTTTATTTTGGATAGCTCATGTGTGTTTCTGTATTTGTGTCTTGAACACAAAATGCTATAAACAAAAGCCATGAACATGTTAAAAAAAATAAAGATCTTATCTCACTGGTTTAAAGGTAGGTCATATCCAAGGATTATCATTTGCATCATTGTTGCATAGAAGACAAATAAAAAGTCTTGTTTCATCCATTGGTAAGTTTCTGTCACTGCACGACTTGGTAAATGGTGATTCAAGCAATATCAGTGCAGTGAATCGTAATCAGTAGTCTCTATTTCTCCAGGAATGGATTTTACTAGGGACATAGAAACAATAATATATTCCTCTAGGAGTTCCAAAAAATTTTTAAATGACACTTATATTAGTTGAAGTGTTCAAGATTGTAGTATTCAGATTGCTAATTAAAATAAGAATAATTGTGCTACTTTAAGTAAGTAAATAAAAAACTATAGATCTGAATACTGTGCATCACTGTAGTCCTACTTTCCTGTGTTGTCCCATGTGAGTACATTTAGTCAATATTTTTAGTACATAATTTAAGAGTGACATTAAGAAAAAATATTGTTGTCAATGAAATGAAATATTTTTTGATCAAAATTCTCTATTGGTTGCATGCATTTCATTTGAAGGTAAAACCTAACTAGTCTTTCGTGGGAAATCTACAATAATTTGTTTGCAAGGTGAAAGCAATTAAAACACTTCCCACAGTCTAATGCCTGTAGCTTCAAACTAAATTGAAAAGAAAGTCTGATTTCCTTCCAGCTGACAAAAGGGCACTAATCACCTCATAATAGAGAGTTGATGCGGTAATTTCTTTCCTTAACTGCTATGCAAAGGGTGCCTAGGGAAGAAACACAGCAGTTTGTGAGCCTGTGTGAAAAGGTCAATATGATAATGCAATATATTCTATTTCATAGCATTTCAAGTCTGGCATGGTCTTTAGCTTAGGCCATACATGAAATACAGAGAATAATATTACATCCGGCTTCAAAGCAAATAAACTTTTATACTTAACTTATGGGAGCACAAATGGATCTCTTTCTAACTATCCTGTTGCATTCAAAACTTTTGTTTAACTTAGGGAAGCACGAATTATCAGCAAACGGGCCTCAGTTTATAGCATTTGGTGCACCACACGGCTGACGGTGACAACTCTCTGCAGCACATAGTGGCAGGGGATGAAACCTGGTGTCATCACATCCAACCAGAAGGAAAGTCCATTAGTATGCAACAGAAACATCCCGACTCGCCTAGGCCCAAAAAATTCAATACTCAGCACTCAGTTGGAAAGGTATGTTGGCAGCATTTTTCGGCATTCAGGGTCCCCTTATTACTGGAGTTTGGGGAGCCACACATCTTGATCAATGCCCAATGGTACACTGAAATGCTTGATAAGCTGCATAAGGCTATCAAAAGCAAACTTCCAGGTATGCTGTCATCAGGTGTCATCCTTCTGCAGGACAATGCATAGCCGTATGTCACCCTGTTGTGTGGCGATGCATTGGCTCATAAAAAGTAGGAAGGCTTGGAACATCCAGCTTACAGTCCAGATCTGTCACCTTGCGACTATCACATCTTTGGGCCACTATAGAAAAGCCTAAAGGGTCAATGCTTTCAGTCCGACAAGGATGTAAAGGCTGCAGCTATGAACTGGTTCCATGATCAACTGACATTTTCTTTGCGGACAGAATTCGTAATCTTCCCAAGCAGTGGGACGCCTGCCTTAATGCAGTGGGTGATTTTTTAGCAAACAATGTATGCAGTTCAATCATTAAATATTACTGTTCCTGTCTATGTATTGTCTCATTTCTGCTGCTACACATCTCATGGATACACATCTTGAATCACTTTCATTTGAACGCCCCTCATATACTTCTATTTTTGAAAAATTTTTCATGCACAATAAACCTAATGCAATTAAAAGAGAAATGGCGCATGAGCTGATATCTGATTCCATATATTTTTCTTAGCTAATAAATGGAAATCATGACATTTTTACATTTGGACAGTTATTATATGTATTTCATGTAAAAAGTTCATTGATTGCCCTGTGTTACTGCATATTTTACACAATCTGCATCGTAATGCTGTGTTTGTATATTTCAGCCATTTTTGAAAAAAGGTAAAAGGCAGTTTTAGAAATTTGTCAAATATTCTTTAATAAACATTCGAAACTCAGTAGTGAGAGTGAAAAGAATGTAGAAAATGCATGAAGGGTTAAAGCTGCTTAAATTTTGCTTAAGTGGAAGCCAAATAGAAATAACATGAATTATAATGTGCCTAAGTAAACTTCTGTGCGAAAACTTCATTGACGGATCTCAGAGCAGCCATGTACGACTGTGAATCTCACAACATGAATTTGTTGTGATATGCTGTTCATACTAGACTGTGTAAGGAAGATCTTAATGCAAGACAACAAATGAGTTGTAATTATCTATTTGGTAAAATATCTTATTTGGCAAATAATTGGAACTGGAGGATGCTATCTACTTGAAATAGTTAGTTGCCTTAGGCTATGAATTTAAAAGCCTATTGAGGTTCTTTGGCATTACTCATTACTTAAGATGCAAAGTAGTAGAATGCTATTTTTTCCCAGAACCCCCCCCCCAGAATCCTAGATTGGCACTTAAAAAGATATTGATTTTGTAAGATTATTATTGAGATTATTACTGTATTATTGATTACACAAGATTTAATTAACAATCTTGTATAATCAGCTCCATGAAAAGACATAGTGTTTTCATTGAGTTTTTCAGTTAGAGGTCATCATGCACATCATTGATTGGTTTGAACAGCCATATCAGGGCTTCTTTCAGCCTGTAATTTCTACTTTGTTATAAATATTTACTTCAGTGCAATTTTGCAACAGGGAAACTACTGAAATTTTCCTAAACTTCATAGATATCTTTTCATATGTTGAAACTTGTAATTTGCAAGTTATTTATAAATTTTACACATTGGTGTATTATTTGAAAATATCATATATACACTCACAGGAAGAACTAAGAGAATTTGTACATGATGTTAAACTTTTGAAAAACTAATAAACATATCTTTAATGAAATGTGGTATGAATATACATTTATAACAGAGAAAGAGATGTACATGCTGCACAGACAGACACAAAAAGGAGACAGTTTTATATCTCTCGTTCTGCTGGGCTGATTACTGAAATTTAACTTGCGTTTTTCATGTCTCAAAAGCGCGACTTAGAATATATATTAGATTTACATATAGCATTGTCTGAACATAGGTATTTTGACACAAAATTGGGCTTTTTCTGAAATGACATATCAATTTATTTCAGTTGTACAGCTTAAATTATGCCAAAGTGAGAAGTTTCATGAAAAGTGAACTAGTAGTTTTTAAAAAATTAGCTCTCAAAATGTTAGCTCCTCAGTGTTAGTTGAATTTGGTGCATATTTATTAATATCTCTTTTTTTTATTAAATGGGCTTGATTCCTTTTTTTTTTCACAGTTCGAAATTTAGGTTATATCCAAATAAAAGTATCAGGTATTTTCTCATTTATTTTTTAATTATTGTAAATTTTTTGAAAAAAAATTTTGAATTATAACGTGTAAAATTTTTACTGTCACCCTAAAGTAGATGTATTTCCGGGCGTATCTGAAAAAAAAAATTAGATTTCTGTATTAAAAATTTCCCAAGATACATGAATTTATATATTGGCATCTTTTGAAATTTGGCTTATTTGTTATAAGTGATAATAAAGCAAATGTGCTTTGCACTCTCTGTTAAAATTATTTGAAGGAATGAAAGATAAAGGAAAACAGGTAACTATAAATTAAATATTTGCCAAGTGAATTATTCTTGGAAAAAATGCGCCACGATAAATTTTTAAATTTCTCAGAAACTTCCTCACCAAATTTCACAAAATTTGATATTTGGGCATAATTTGAGTCATAGAATCAAATTATGGAAAAAAATAGGTATGTCATTTCCGAAAAAGCTCTGTTTGGGGTCAGAGTACCTATGTTAGAACAATGCTATATATTAATCTAAGGTATATACTAAGTCGTGGTTTTGAGACATGGAAACTGCAAGTTGAATTTCGTCAATCAGCCCAGTAGAATGGAAGGTATAGAGCATAATTTGCACAAGATGTATAATTTGCAAGTTTTTTTATGGACACATGATTATAAGTCGTGCAGGGATTTTCGAAATCCATTTTCTGACATAGAACTGAAAAGGAATCTAATGTGGCACATGGTCCCTTCTCACAGTCAGACAGGTCACGCAGAGTGACAGCATACGAGACAATCTGTTGAGGAGACCCTGTGACAGTCTATCCCACTCTTACACAAGGCAGTTTTCAACTCTGTGATGGTTTTTTCAGAGGGATGGTGAGGTGAAATTGCCCTCCTAACAGCATCTCAGACATGCTGTGTAGGATTAAGGCCTGAAGATCTCTCTGGCCAGTCCATGTGATAAATATCATCACTTTCTTGGTAATTACTGACCAGCTGAATTCTGTGTGGACAATGTTGTCTTCCATTAACAGGAACCTAGGATTAACTGGGCTCCTGAAAAGCAGAACATAGGGCTCTAAGATCTTCCTATATCTCATAGCAGTCAAGGAGTCCTTGTCAAACCCATGTAGGGGTGTGTGACAGCATAATACCTGCTCCAATCATTACACCTCCACGTGTATAATGTTCCTTTTTCCTGATAAGAGAGGGATGGTATCGAATTCCAAGCTCTCTCCACATACAGGTACACTGAGAATCAGTAACCAGGCTGTATCTTGAATCATCTGTAAAAACTATGGTGCTCCACTGAAGTCTGGTCCAAGGTGCATGTTGTCTGCAGTGTGCTGAATATGCTTTCTTGTGTGCTGCAGTGAGTGGAATGCAAACAGTGGGTCTTCTGGCTTACAGCCCTATCTCATGAAGACTTTAGGCAACTGTAGACTGTGAAACTCAGGTTCCAGTGGCAGCATAGCTCACGTGTGAGAACTCTGAAGCTGTAGCCAGTTGTGTCGCTGCACTGAAAGTGCCCAATTAAGTTCCTCATACTTTGTTATGGATCTTGGTCAGCCCTGTCTAGGTCTTCTCAATGTGGATCCAGTGTCCTGGAACTGTTTCTACGAATTACAGATGACACTGGGCATTACTTTGAGCTCTATAGCCACCATGACTTCTGATGGGCTTGCCTCCAATCTACCAACAGTTCTCCATCTCGTTCTGCTATCTATACAGTTATTTACTCATTTTACCTGATAGCTTATGGAATTTATCCGACTCTTGCAAGAAACACGCAGATGTCCATGAACATGTACGAGTATACAAATTGCTGAATTACATTGTGCACTTAATGAGAAATGCTAAAATGCAAATTGCATTGTACGCTTATGCCAGTCTACAATCACAGCTCAACAGGCAGGCATCTGTATACTAACATATGTGGCTCTGAATATTTGTATAATTCTTCAGTGGTGTACTTAGTACCTCTAGTTCAAAACTTTTCTCAAAAATAAACAATTTGCTATTTCTGTTTCTTTTGTACACAAGTGTAGTAAGTGTATAGTTTGATTTTGTTATTTAACACTGTATCTCTGAAAATGTATAATTTTTATGCACTCTATGAATAAAGGAATCATCAGTTTAAGAGTATGTATCTCCATTATGTAAGTATCAGCGAAAGTATTAACCAAAATATGTGACTATTGCTGCTAAATCTGTCTAAATTGTTTGCACTGACCATAATATAGTGCATAGAATACTGAAATTAAAATACAAAATTTTAGAATTTGTTGGTGTTTTTTGGATATATTTTATGATGTAGGTTTAATGCAGGATCTTGACTGCTGTGAATGATTCCTTTACTTTGTGAAAAGAAACTATACATAGTCTTGTAAATGTTTGTAAATATTTTAATCCTTTTTATTGTATTTTTGAGGTCCTGTATTGGTGTAATGTATTTATTGGTTTTAGAATTGTAGTTTTATGGTTTATTTGCGTTTAATCCAATTTGTGGCCATGCCTTGTATTTAAGCCTTTATTTGTTGCGTAGAATTGTAGTTTACTTGGCAACATTTAGGAAGATCCATTAAAATACATTTTTAAAGCCCTATGACTGAGTCTTTCAGAAGTTTCCAGAGCCCATCCTTGACACAGAGGGGAGTTCAGTTGGGAAGTGATTGTGAATAGGCTGCAAGTCTTAGTAGTTAGCTGAACTACGGGTTTACCCTGAGAATGATCTGAGGAACTTTATGATTTATTTTATGTATTAAGGAGGAATTTCTGAATATTCACATTCTCCTTGGGTTGTTTCCAGCCATTAATGTGCTATGTGTACTGTTATTTTACCTATTTTCCTAATAAATTTTTTCATTTCTTCTTGCATATCTGGGCTTATTATCCGAAGAATCAATGATCCCATAGCTTGCAACAATACATTGGTTTTTTTTATTTGTCACTTGAACTGACAGCTATATAAAATCTTGTTTTTTGTTTTCAGTTGTAACAAACGCTTAGTAATTTCTACAGTGCAAAATCATCAGATTTATTAGCTTATGAGTTTTCAAATACTTTAATAATGCAAACATTCATAACATGCGAAAATTGTCTTTTAAAAGTGTATGACCAGATTTTCATCAGAATTTTGTGAGTGAAGGCGGTTTCACACCTTTTCCTGTTTTAGGTCTAACTTATCCAAGACCCTCTCTACAGATGAAAGCTGTCATTCACTAGGTGGCATTGGAGAATTGTTAACTTGGTGTAAAGAAGTAACAAAAGGTTATAAAGGTGTGAATATTACAAATATGACAACATCATGGAGAAATGGTCTGGCTTTCTGTGCAATAATTCATCACTTTCGTCCTGATTTGATAGATTTCAATTCTTTGACTCCACATAACATCAAGGATAATTGTAAAAAGGTAATATCTGTTCTCTTTTTGCATAGAATGTGGTAAAATTTGTGAAATATTTCTAGTCATGCAAAAAGGTATCATAATTTGGGTTTTCACTCTGAAAAATTGTAGTGAATTTCTGAAATAAAGATATTTATGACACTAAATTCCTTTACTGTTATGTAATTGTTTATTTTTTTCAGGCTTTTGATACAGCAGAGAGTCTTGGCGTTCCAAAAGTTATTGAACATACTGATATGGTGATTCTAGCTGTTCCAGACAAATTGGCTGTTATGACATATCTGTATCAACTGAAAGCTTTTTTTTGTGGGCAAAAGCCAGTTAACTTAAAATTATCTCCTGAGGATCCAAGTAAAACTATTTGTGACTTTGCTACTGAAGCAGATATTAAAAATCATAATTCAGACGTAATAGATGGTTCTGCTAAAAATATTATTGAAATAATTAATGAAGAAAATGAACAGCATAATGCAGTGATATCAGCGAACCTAATTAGCAACTTTAGTAACAAAGTAAAACCTGTAAATCTTATTGATCTTGAGTGCCTTAATTCTGAAAATCAAAGAAGTAAAGTTTTGTTCCCCATTAATGCTCAAAATAAAAAGGGGAAAGTTGAGCGTTCATTTTCTAAGTTATTATATCACAGAAAATCAAAAATTGCTCAGTCTAGTGATGTTAAGAAAGATGTGCATCAACCTAATTGTAATTCAGATGATAATTCACAGTCTTTGAATTTTGTTTCACAAAAAACAGAAGACAACACAAAGAGTTCTCTTCCAGTCAGTGCTGAAAAACAGCGCCCAAAGCTGATGACAAGGAAGCAGTTAATGAATCCCTTTGATTCTGATAGTGAAGAAGAGGAAGAACTCCTGAAAGCACAAAGTTCTTTGCCACTGAGCTCATCAACACCTGTGAAGAAAAATTGTGATGAAATATGTAGATCTGCTAATGAAAATAAAAAATATGCTGACTCTTTATATTGTCACCACGGAGTGCCTCCAATAATTGCAGATGAAATAGTTGATCCTGAAAATACTGTTAGCTTATTAACTGTAGATCTTTCAGATATTGAAGTGCCAGGGCTTCTTGACTTGTCTCCTACGCGTGTTACAAAAAGCTCCTCTTCATCACAAGATAATATCAATGAAAAGATAAAGGTAATAGTCTAGTTTATATATTTATATGAAATTAAATTCATTTTATTGTCACATATGTAATAGTATTGAAATATTATGGGAAAAGCAAAAACTAATGATTTCAGTTAAAATGTATATTGCTTTGGGCGAAGTTGTACTGTGAATATTTTTTTCTGCTTGGTGGTCTTTGATTGAAGTATAATTATATTTAGGAGCACTATTAAAAACTGATTTTCACCAAGATTTTTGATGTGAAGTATTAAAATGAATGTATTAATATGAATATTAACCCCGGAATAATTGTGCCAAGAAACTCTCGTCGATGTTATGCTGAGATTTGTTACATATTTTACAAAGTTTCAGATGTGAATTTTCTAAGATATGTAACAGCCATATAATTAACAAAATTCTCATTTATGGTATCTTGAGAAGTGAGACTAACTTTAGTTAACTCCTAGAAAAGGCTAGTTTATCCATATTTTCTAAATAGTGTCATCTGTATTTTTGAGTAAGTTTAGGAACATACTAGGAAATGGGAGAGAATAAGCATAGGTAGCTTCTATAATTATCTGAGTGAAGATTTTAAAATTGTTTAACAGTAGTTTAAAAATTGCATTTATTTATGAGTGCGAAAGTAAAATTTGGTAATGACCCTTTGAAATATTTCTGTATGTATCAACATGTACTTGAGGTGTGAATGTAAAACGGTAATTGTATTACTTTTGCGTAGAATCCGAATTGCATCTTTGAATGGGAATACCAGTTTTGTAGCATAACTTAATAGAACATAATTTAAGTTTTAATGAGTATTTTGCATTTTATATTGTGTTTTAATTTTCAGTAAAATCTGTATTATATCTTGTCATTAATCCTAAGTTTCTTAAAATGGAATCACATGTTATTATATCTGTATATTTTGTTCACTGAATGTTTTTAGGGTCCTCCTACACGTGAAGAAATTCTAAAGGAGAAGGCTCATCAGCTGTTAGAAATGACACGCAGAGAACTTTTTAATCCACAGTATAAAGAGAAGAATGGTTTAACAAATAGTTCTAGTCAAGTTAGTGATTAATTACTCTGTAATCTCTATAAATATAAATGAATAAATAAATATATCTATGTATTCTTATGCACACACACATTACAAGGTGTCTCAGTACCAGAGTTACAACCTTGAAAGGGTAGAGTGAACAGAGACCTAGGAATCACATAGGATTGCAGAAATGATCTCCTGCCGGGGTAAATAACATTTGTGTGAGTATTCTTGCAGGGAAATTTCATTTTACACATAGATGCAGAAATTAGTAGAAAAGGCAATTATATGAACACAGAGTTAGTTAATTTGCATCTGGTATATGGTGCTGTGGAATGTAGTCAGCTAGCTGTGCAGCGATTGTATGAGGAATATTGCCCAGTGGACTTCCCCCATAAACTCTTTGCATGCTTCCATCAGAGGTTAGTTGAAACATGTTCATTTCAGAAAGTTGAAAGGAGTAGGTAATGGTCAGACAGACTCTGAACTTCAAGGAGACTGTGTTGCATCATTTGTTTCAGATTGCAAGCTATAGCACACAAAGTCGAGGATTCCCACTTAAATCTAGAAGATTCTGAGAGGAAATCAAATGCATTCAAATCATATGCATCATGTCCAGGCACTTTAAACAAATTATTATGCACATCAGATTGCATTCACTCCGTGGTTTCTGCAACAGTGTGCTGCAGATTCACCTTTCCCTCCTTGCATGTTGTTCACCAATAAATCATGCTTCATGAGGGAAGGTATCTTCAGTGACACTTATGTGCAAGGAGTTGTGAACTCCCATGCAACACGAAGTTGTGCAGTAAATATTTGGGCTAGCATTATGGTGGGTCACCTTATTAAACCTTTTCCCATTGCATTGACTGGTAGAAATTGCTTAATATCTCTGAAGCATATGTTTTTACAATATTTGAATGTTACAGATTTTTGCATTGATATGTCCTTCATTGTGGTTCTAACACACTGAGACGCACTCCCATGTGAACTGTAATGTTCTTAATCACTGAGACATTACATGTAGCCAAGAATGAATCAGTGTGGTGTTTTTGTATACTGTCTTGCTCAATCGCTAGACCTGGCATGCCTTGATTATCTTTCAGGGAATATGAAAATATGCTGGCTTGAAAAATGGAAATGTTGGTAAATCTTGCAGATGTAAAAATTTTGTCTTTAAATGCTTATAATCTCATCAAATATTCACCATTTTCATTTCAAATGTCAGTTTAAGGTTTCTGTTGAATATTGTTGTGTTTTCTGCAAGTTTTGGGCAGTTTAGTTGAAAACTAAGTTATAAACAAACAAAAAAAAGAAATATTTGTGCCTTTTTAAAAATGTGTTATTTTTATGGAAATGCAAACGAATATTTTACATAGCATGTTTAAATATTTTGTGAAAGATATAGTTCATTTCTTGGTTTTTATCATATGGAATGATCAAAAATATTTTTACCTCTAATTGTTTTGCTGTTGTTTCCTTAACTACACTCATGACTGAATTTTTAGTGGAAAATGTGAGTTCAGTTATGTTGTTCACATGGCTGCATCAGAGAGCAATTCATGGACTTCTCTTGAAATTCAAGAACATGTGTGAAATTCAGAGCATCTGGTGATTTTTGGCTATATAGTGTATACATTTTATTTTGAAGTTTTCATATTGGACGAGATTTTTGTTCTGGTGTAAGATATAATTGCTGAGTGCTTGCTTCATCTCTATCATTAAAGGCAGTATTCATATGTCTTTTCAGAAAGACCTTGAAAGACAAATGATGCTTAGAGAAAAAGCCAAAAAGTTAATTGCTGAAACACGGAGGGGCTTAAAACCAGATCTAGATGGCTTTTATCTTCAGTCTTCAGGACTGTCTGGTGGTGAAGTGCAAAATGCTACTACCTATGTAGATCAGGTTCCTGAATCTCTTAAAAGTCTGAATTTGAGGAATTCTCATTCTTCTGAAAGTTTCACCACTAAAGGTAAGTGGCTTACAATTATTTTACTAGGTTAATCAAAACGAAAATGAAGAGGTGAACCAAATATTAAATGTTGTATGCATTTTCATTTATTCAACAGTCTTAGTACTTGCATCATCATTCATATATTCCATGAAAACGTGATGTTATGTCATCATACTGCTAGAATTAGTTTCAGAATTATGCAAGAGAAAATTTCCTGAAATGTGAAAGTATTATTTACTAATGATAAATAAATTTAAGGGGAAGAAGCAACATTAAATGATATAAATAACATTAAAATAATTAAAAAACTGAATTACAATAATCAACGATATTTTGGCGAATATAGTTATATTAAATGGTTAACCTAGATGACTGATTACTATTTTTCTATTTTACTGGAAAATAACAAATAAGGCATTTCTTAAAAAGAAAAAAAAGCATTTAAAAGATTTTGCGATAGAATCCTACTATACGCTACGGTCTTAACACGATTTTGAAAATTGCCGCCAACACCAAAATGGCCTGTTTGCTGCTCATCATAATATCGCTAAATCCCGTGTGTACCGTACACGGAGGCTATTCTAACCTCCATGGTACCGCTATACTAGGATTTAACCGATTTTGTTTGATACTAGAATGCGTATTTTCTTTAGTTCAACATGCAATGCACATGCAAGTATTTCGATTCTCGGGGTTACTGAGAACCAAAGTTACTGGAAACTTGCTTTGCCTTTCTAAAAGACGATCTGTTTGGAGCTGCAAGAATTGGCTCTTTGCCAGCTGCCAGAGCAAAGAATAAATTCTTTGGCCAGAGTGACGCTAACGCGCGCCAAGGAAGTGATCAGCGTCCAACGTTGGCGCAAAACTCGCTTTTTTGGGGGATCGCTGTATGAAATTCCCTGACTTTTCCAGATTTAGACTAAAATAGTTGAATTCCCTGACTTTTCCCTGACCTTTTTGGTCAATTTTCGAATTCCCTGACTTTTTCCGGTTTTCCAGGTAGCGTGGCAACCCTGTAATTAAAATATGTCTGTCATCCACAGCAATTCAGTTTGAAAGTGTATTAACAAGCACTGATCAATGGCAGTCACCATGAAACTTTCAGGAATCATTAATCATGAGAACAAAATAACTTGACAGTAATCACTAACTAAATGTGGCATTTTGCAGAGGGTAGTAAAATAACTACTGCCGTATGTAGCATTTTGCAGTCATCCACAATCCCCAGACAGGGCATATAAAGTGATGTGATTATACTTAATATTTACAGTTATAGGTAGACACATGTAATATATGTGGAAAGTTTCATGTATGTTATCATCAGCAACTGCCATATTGCACACCTTCTGAAATTTTGTGTGTACAGTGTTGATGATTTTGGACCACTTTATGTTCCATTTTATCTCCTTTCTCAAGTGCCATGACAATTAGCTGCACTTTATTTGGTGTGCTCTTGTATTGATCGGTAATGGCTGCTAAGTTTTTCCCTCCCTGATAGGGTAAATAACCTTATGCAAAGTGCTTGTCAGTGTATCTTAAAATCATGTTCTGTGCTGGGTACTGAGATATATTTACTTCCATCACTAATACTCGTACCACGAAGTGAGAATTACAAGCCATATGACTAATTAAATTTTAAACTTATTATTCGTAAACCCTTCTTATTAGCAGTTAAACATGCCTATGCAGTGTATCATACTTCTCAAGTGCTCGTTGTTATCTTGTAGTATGCATGTTGCTTGCTAGCAGTGCGCTTTACAGACAACATTGTAACTCATATCCATTACATTTGACAATCTATAGCTGTGACTGTTTCAGCATGTGTGTCACTTCATATCCTAAATAAGGGGTTGTGGATCATTGCAAAGTGCATCTCTTTGTACCTATTATTTTATTCACATCTTGATCATTCTTGAAATTTTCATGGCACAAGATTATCACAGGGTATAAGAATTTGATTTAGGTTTAATAATTCTGTTTGTCTTAATCTATAATCTTTTCGAATTTGATTCACTGACAATATATGGGCTACATTGCAATTATAGCAAGAGACTGAATTGTGAGAAATCAGGTCTGGAATTGTAGAATGTGAAATTCAGTTAAATTTTTTCTCCTTTTCTGTTTGTGGGACAGCATTTGGTAAATGTGGTAGCTTGTATATATCACCTCACGAATAGCTGTGTAATGTTTTATGTGCACAATGTGCCAAATGTTCTGCAGGTGATGCCAAATTTGCAATTCTCAGATCCTTAAAGTGAAAACAGATCACTGTGTACAATAGGGATAACAGTTTTCTCCATGTAGACAGTGATTTGTTTTCATCTGATAAAATGTCACAGAACTCTACAAATGTGGCACTGTGCTCATTAACCATTATGAATATTATTATGATATATGATACATTATTATTAAATTTTTTTTCATAAAGCTTTACATATCATTAAGGTTGCTGCCATCTTGTTAGATTTCATGCTATAGTTTATGTTTGGCACTAAGTGGCAGAGTACCACTTTTGTGGAAGATTGCAGTAGCTTCATTTTCAATTGATTGTAGACTGACCATTTTCATAATTTTGGAAGTTGAAAAAATGATTGCTTATGAGTGAAAAAAACCAATTTCACAATTTTTGTTACTTGGTTTTGTGTTTGCTATATCATTGCGGGTGATTAGTCGCTCGTAGAAATTAAAAGCACCTGAAAAATATTCATTATTCATCCCATCTAAAAACTCACTATGACCTAAATTCAGATCATTTACTCAATTCTTTTGTGCTTTACTACTAGATTAAGAAAAACAAATTACTAATATAAGGCAATGTTAGTTCACAAATCTGCCTAATGAACTCTGAAAAACAGGCTCTATTGCTAATGAACCGCATTAAAATCTTAACATCAGTACAGAAAATGTTATGATAAAACCCTCAAAAGTGAAGCATAATAATTTCCTGGCCATCTAGAGAGTATAGTAGTTTGTGATACTGACTGCCATACAGATGGGCCAGGCTAGAATCCTGGAGAAAGCATGGATGTTTGTAAATGTAATAGTGTCTTCGCAGCAAGGGGGCATTCAAAAATATATGATGAGCTGAAAGTCCTCTTAAGTAGTTTAGTGGAAGAGAAAGAGATATGGGAGACTATCAGAACCACTCTCCAGGGTTTTCTTCAAAATTTGGGTCGAACTAGGCAAAGTCTTATTGCCACTTATATAGTGCTCAAGGTTCATGCCAGTGACAGGTGCAGTCTTGCACGCTTTGCCCGGATAACATTTGTGGGTCTGATTAGGTCAGAGAAGGGGGAAATTAGTTACAAGAACTTAGCACAGTTTCCCTGTGAATCTAACAAGTTTAATTTAAAGGCAGAAGGTAAAGCAAAAGTTATATAATAAGACACAAGTATCAAGAATGTGATTAAACTGAAATTAATATTGCAAATCTAAAATAATGTAAATGATTCTTGAGCCAGTTGTGAGCAATATATCTGGTTGTAATGATAGTTGTCCACCAAAAAAACATTCTTAATAATGTTAGAAAAAAAAATACATGAAAGGAGTACCTTTAGTGTGGGTAGTAATCATCACCGGAATCTGTGATTTTTTGCCAACACGTTAGTAGTTTTTCAAAGCCTTCGAGCCAGAAACTTGTTGGCCATGAGTTCAAAAACTAAGATCCTCGTTTCAGACGTCCTGTGCAGAATGGAAGATAGCACCAGCAAAATGTACCTGTAGGTATAAAAAAAGGTAGAAGCCCGAAGGAGTGATGGCAGAGCTATATCGTGGGTGTGGCAAAAATCCCACTCAAGTCTGCAGAGTCCATCTGGTGAATGCAGACACACGTAGTCTTGCATTATCTTGATGAAACATTACCTTTTTCCACTGAAACTCTGTTCGACATTTTTTCTTGATAGCAATATCAACACAGAGTAGCATCTCACTGTACACCTTACTGTCAAGGGCTTTACCTGTTTCCAGATACTCTTTCTGGATAATACTATGACAATCCCACCAGATACAAAGCATAATCTTTTTGTTAGTGAAATTAAGCTTTGTGACTCTGCCGACGGGCTCACTGGGTGCAGACCAACTGCCTTTTCAGCCTGTTTAGTGAAATAAATTCACTTTTTATCACAAATGATGATCTGGTCCAGAACTTTGTCCTTGCATTGATATTCAAGCAGATTAGTGCAGGGTCAAACGTGTCTGTCATCTGCTTGAGTCAGCTCATGCAGCACTCTGCGATTGAACTTGTATGTCAAGTTTATGCAATGCATAGCACAACTAATGGACATGGCATACTCCTTAGCAAGCTCTTGAGTAGTTTCATACTGAACTTCTTCCACAACTTCTTGCAGGTGGGCCTCATCAACATCAGTATGCCAGCTAGAGCACTGTGCTTCTTGAATATCATAGTCCTAGTTTTTTTAACTTTCAGTACCAAACCTTGACAGTGTCATATGATGCAACATTAGTACCTAAAGCTGTACACATGATTTGGTGAAGTTCTGTAGCTAACGTTTTGCAATAGAACTGGAAGTAAATGATGGTTCTAACCTGGTGGTTCCATTTCAAATGCCTTGTATTTAATGATAACTATATTTTTTTTACAAATTTCACAATGCAATGCTGTAAAGCAAGTCCCTTTCTTTCAAATTGCAAAAATCGTTTGATAAACTATGATTAAACACGGCAACGCAAACTGTTTGCACAGACGATATTTGCAGTGGTGGGAAACTTTTGTTCAAACTCAATAAATGATAATGAAGGTATGATGTGGAAACTTGCAAAACTAGTTTTCTCTAGAAGCCTGTCGACCCCATTAATAATAATACTGTCTTATGTGCTCCGCAGTTATTTAGCACTACACAAGCTTACCCTTTCACCTTTATATTAAGTGGGAGCTGGGCTTTAAAATTCCTCCAAGAAAGGAGAGTCAGTCACACTTACCTCATGTCCTGGGTTCCCAATCCACAGGCACCAAACTTTTAAAATAGAACTCTGTAGTATTGCTTTGCTGAACGAATTACCAGGGTCACCTCTCTTGGGAGGGGGCATGAAGACCATGAAGGGTATGGCCACTTTGATGGTATGTACCACTACTCTCCAACACAGCATTGGTTGCCCTTTTGGATAGCAGGAACTGGGTCGAGGCATTTTATGCCCTAGATTTACGGCTATCAGAGTATAATACTAAGCCAATATTTTGCAACCCCTGGTGATAAATCATTTAGGACAAGTTCTGGGATCAGAATAAAAAATTGCAAATTATATGGTAAACTAAAAATATTTTTTTACCAAATTCTGCACAAGGCTTAGACCACTACCTGAAGAAATTTGAGATAATTATAAACAATCAATATCAAATTTCGCTTACACCGCATGACTGAGCAGTAATTCCTCGGCATCATAAAAAAATAATAGAAATTTAAAGAAATAAAAAGAAGCAATTGCTGTCTGCTTTGTTGATTCTAAAAAGGCATTTCATGAAATATGGTATAATGCCATCATTTAAACTCGCTGATTGAGATTATCTGATTGCTATTGGTAGAAAAATCATTAACATCTAGATCAGGTGCATTATCTCTGATAAAAAGGAAATTACTGGAATACCACAAGGTAGCATCTTTAGTCAGGTATTATTTGCTATCTGTATGAATGACATGACTACCACTAGGTGTCTACACCTAGAAAATCCATAAAAACTTTAAAAATGGAATTCTAAAGCCAATACTAAAAGCCCTGTGGTGCATCAGAAATACATTTCTAAGTTGTGTTTTATGAGAATGGATAAAAAGGTCAATATTGAAAGTACAAATAGCTATAAGCTTGGCAAATTGCACAATTTCTTCAGTAAATGTTTGAATTCTATATTTAACAAAATAAAAGAACTAGCAAATAACATGCCAAAAATTTACACAGTGCCTAGTAGTAATATGCTGAAGATTGTGTATCTATTCAAAACTCTGAAAACTCTTAATTATTTAAAAAATCCTAGCAGTGTTTTAAATTACTAAAACTGTAATATATTGTATTGGCAGTAGATGACATCACATGTTCTGAGCTGTGTAGCTTGTACTGGTAGTTAAAGCCTTTGGCCCATTTACTTTTGATCCGTAGAAAAACTTGAATACAAGTTCAAAGCATTTTTTAATCACTAGATACATTGTAGAGTCACTAGGCTATTTTGAAGCAGGAGACATGAAAAATGTTTAATGCCTGTACGAGGACTCGAATCTGGACCTCTCAAATACATGCTAAATGTGCTACTGTTACACTATGAAGGCATGCTGGGAGGAGGGGGAAAATAACTTATAATATAAATCATGGCAGCAACGTTCAAATTATAGTGGAGGACTTAAAATTTTTTAAGACTGAGAATAGGGTTTGTATGGTCAGTTCTTAGGTTCTTAGGTTTTAGTGAAATGATTTTTGGCCCTTAAAAGTTCTTAATTTCATCCAAAATTTACAAACAATCCATAATTTTGCTGAGCTGATATTTCTGTCCCATTTCTGTGACTGTTGTTCTTAATGTGAATAAACATTTCATATGAATGTAGTGTTTAGCTCATAACAGAGCCATTGTGAATTGGCGTTGTAAATGTTGAGAAACAATTAGCCTCCCTATAACAAAAGTTTCAGGGTGTTTGATTTTTCAAAACAGATATTCTCAACAAGAACACTGTCTGTCTTTATTCAAAAATTTTTCTTGGACTTCAACCTTACAACTATGCTTTGATGTATTGTGATGAAAACATGACCTTCAGAAAAGTCAAGGGTTGAATTTCATGACGGTCACGCTTCCAGCCCCTATTATCAGTGAATTCAGAAATTTTTTAAGGATATAAACAGAAAACATGAATTGAGCCCTAGAACGAAGAAGGTTTTTTTGAAAAAATCTGACATACTTGGAACAATCGAAATCCAGAGAGTGCCACATATTGCTGCAAACAGTTGAGTTGCCTTTGCTCCAGAGCCTCTAGGAGCAGTTGGACCATCTAGAAAAGCAGTTGCCAACCTTTACTCTTTTGTATACCTCTTAAAGTGACATTTGTAATTTAAGGTACTCCTAACATCCCCCTTCAGAACCTATGACTTCCCTGTAGTATTCTCAGATATATCTGGCAGTGGCATTATTTTAGTACCATAAAAGTAATAAAGTGCAGTGAAAAAATCTTATCAGTGAATTGTAAATATGGAAGCTTTTTAAATCATCATTGAAGGGAACTGAAATTCATTTGTCCTTTCCAAGTCATCTGGACAATTAATGTCTTAATACATCTTGGAGACCTTTTAAATAATATTATGTTCTCATTGACTTCATATGTAACTTGAAACTCATGTTTATGACAGGAATTTGTAAAGTGTTTTGAGTAGTTCAATCTGATTTTTTTTTCATTACATGATTTTAAAAAAATCTAGGTTTTTGAGCATAGAATGTGTTTTGTCAGGTGCTTTAAAAATGTTTATTGAATTGTCTGCCAATTTTGAACTGAGTTTATTTATTTTTGAAAAAAATATTGGATAGTTAAAAAAGCCTGTGAAGCCATTCATCATTGTGAAAAACCAAAATTAAATATGTGATCTTCCAAAACTGTGCTTAGTGCAGATGCTAAATATGAAATGTTATCCATCAGTAGTTTCAGTTTTAGTACTTTACATTTAGTAACTTTAAAAGAACATGAATTTAAAAGAAAAACAACATTCATACTGATTTGCACATCACTATTTAAGGAAATAGAATTACATAACTGTCTTGATGATTCAACCAGTACCAAAATTATAACTGTCTTGATGATTCAGTCAGTAACAAAAATATACAAGTTATACGCAAGGCTAGTTACAGCTTTTACTTTTATTGTTTTTAAGGCTTATTTCAGTCAGTAACAGTCACATCAAATACAATCGAAATTGCTTTTCCTCTTATCCAGTACCAAAGTGAAATTTAATGAAAATTTTTATTTTTATCAGACTTTATTAAAATACTTTTTTTCCTTACTTTTAATGATAATTCTTTTGTTTACCCGAAGCATCATTGCCCTGCCAAGTTTTCATCGTGCACCACACATTGGGAACTGCTGATTTAGAATATTTCTTTGAGGAAGAAATGTCTAGTCAAATAAAAAAAATTAAATAATTGACAGTGGTAGTTGGCTGTTTGGTCAATTTTTCTGTTGAACAGTAGGTTCTAGCAAGATTTATTGATGCTGAATTAATTGTTATCTGCTTGTTTTCATAAATTTTTAAAAATGTACATACAACATTACTTTTCTTTATGAACTTAAAATTGTGGCGGTTTGGAGATTTGTCACCAGGTTTGTAAAGTGGCAGAATCAGGTTACTGTTAAGTTCAGTATTATTTATTTATTTCACCAAAGACAACCTTTCTGCATATCTGTAACATGAACTTATTGGTAGACGTTCCTAGTTTTAGGATTGAAGAATATTTTATTGATATTAAAATCAGTTTGCCAACTAACATTTTTATTTGATGACATTTAAATTTCATGACAGTTTTTTTATAAATGTTTTTTAGGTCTTATTAAAAAAATAGTGTATCTAAATTAAATTTTTAATAAATAAAAAGTTTGAGTAATTTTTGATTGAAGCAATATTGCTAAATAAAATATTTTTGTACCCATCTATCATTTTAAAACTCTCCTTACCTTTCATGCTGACAATTTTTGAATATCTTGATTCTGAAATTTAAAACAAAATAACAGAATTTCTAAATTACTTCTTAGCAAAAGTGCTTCTGTAATTATGCTAAAATAGTTTCATTTATCAATTTTTTTAACTGTTTGCTCCTGTAATTTTTTCAAAATATTCAAGCTTTCTCCTCAAAAAAGGCTTCTCTGAAAAATGTTATTTTTCAATCCATTCTAAATTGTTTTAAAAAAGTATCTTCCGATTTTTTTGCTTTCAAATTTGGTGGGTATATTAATGGCTAAAAGTTTAGAAAAAAGCTCATGACAAAATGATTGGTTATTAGTGGTGTTAATGTAAAATAGATTGTTTTAGAATAAGCATATGATGGGTTTGGTATATTTATTAGAGAATTTTCAGAAAAAAAGAGTGGAAAATAAGTTATCTGAATTATCTATGGTAGTATGTTGTTATTTTATGGTCTCCATTATTTAAATGGGTCAATAGCACTCATGTTAATAGCCTGTGACAAAGCACGCACATTATTCAGAGCTCTTCTCATGTCAGGCGGACTATAAACGACTGTGCTTAGGACTTTTGTTTGTTAATGTTACTGATCTTTTGGTCACTATTTGACAAGAACTCTGAGTAGAGTTGCTGCTTTAGAACAGTTTACTTACAAAGAAGGCTTATTATGCTATTTAAATAACAGATGCCACAATGTTAAAGAAATACCTTTTCTACTTTTGATATCAAATATTTTTCTAGTCTTCTTAACAATCTGAAGGATGCTTTAGCATCTGCGACAATCCTGTTATATCCTCATCTCGATAAACCATTTATTCTTAACATGGATGCGAGCAATGAGAATGTTGGTGCACTTTTGATCCAACAAATAAATCGTCAAGAACTTGCCATAACATATCTGAAAAAATGTTTTGTCTAAACCGGAGAGGAATTACTGTTTCACCTGAAAAGAGTTGTTTGCTATAGTTAAAGCCGTTATCACCATTACCTCTACACATTACTCTACAATTTCACATTTCCACCATTACCTCTACGGCAGATAATTCCTCTTCTATACAGATCGTACGTCATTGACCTTGCTATTAAATTTCACGAATCTCGGACATATAGACAGATTTATACATAAACTCAAGGAGTAAGACATAACTATCCACTATAGTAAAGGATTATCACATGGAAATGCCGATGCCTTGTCCAGAAGACCCTGTCCAGAAAACTGCCGATAATTTTTCAGGCTTGAAGCAAAATATGAGCTGGTTAATCTATTTGCATGTCAAATTGCAACTTCAACATCGTTTGACCCAGAACTATGGAACTATGGCCGAAGTCAGGAAAGACCAATTGGAAGACAATGGCATTAATTCCATGATTGATATAATAGAATCTTCAAATAGGAAACCTACCTGGCAGGACATTTCAATCTGTAGTTCTAGGGCAAAACAATATTGGGCTGTCTGGCACTGGCTCTATATTTGAAACGACGTGATGCATCAGAATTTGAAATCAAATGATGGAAAGAAGTTCTTATGGCAGCAGAAGCAGATACTTCCAAGATCCCGGATCTCGGACATACGTAAAGAAGGCCCCTTTGGAATAATGAAGACTCTATAGAGTTTGAGAGCACTTCTACTGAAGTACTGCAAGGGCTGATATGCAAAAGTAATGCCAATCATACGATGTTTGCGCGAGTCGAAAGGACAGAAGAAACATAGCCAAGGGAAGCTACATAGGAACCCCTTTTGAACTCATTGCCTTTGACATCCTGGGACCCCTACCACAAACTGCTGATTGATTACTTTACCAAGTGGCCTGAAGTTTATCGTATTTCTGATCAAGAGGCTGTCATGGTAGCAGAAGTAATGATACACTACTAGGTTTCCAGGTATCGAGTGCTTCTTCACTTTCATTCTGATCAAGGAAGGAATTTCATCTTGGTTGTAATTAAAGAACTTTGCAAGCTGCTTGCCATCGAGAAAACCAAACTGACACCTTTACATTTCCAATAAGATGGTGTGGTAGATAGGTTTAATCAAAACTTCCTTAATAACCTCTTGCTGATGGTTTCCAGAAAACAGGCCTTGGACCAAAAGTTACCTCTGTTCTTACTGACTTATTGCAGTGCTTTCCACAAGACTACCACCTCTTCTCTCTCCCAGATGCTTTTCTGTCATGACCTTCATCTGCCTTGTGATCTGTAACTTGGTTGTTCTCTGGATGCACTTGTATCACCTGAGGAGTACATTTAAGGTCTTGAAGCACGGTTTGAACTGATCCACAATTTTGTACGACAGCGAGTCAACTTGGCAACAGAGAAGGTGAAGACCTGATGGGACATGAGAGTTACAGGACATCAATTCAACGGAAGCATCAAGGTGGGGTTATGGTATCCTATTTAACAGAAAGGACTTTCTGCGGAACTCAGTCACCCTGGGAAGGTCCTTACACAGTCCTAAACAGGCTGAATGATGTCGTAGTTAGGATCTGTAAGCCATCAAATTCTAAGCCTAAAGTCGTTAGTAATGATAGGCTAACCCTTTACTAAGGCTGTAATACTGTCTCCATAGTATATATAAATAACTAGTAAACTAAGACCATGCTCCTATTCATATACAAATCTGTAAATTCATGCATTTATTTATGTTATTTATTGAAATTACTATTGCATTGATTTTTCCTTAGTTTAAGTATGGCTTCCTGTCCAGGGATTGTACTGTATGGGGCGGACAGTCCTTGGGAAGGGAGCAATGCTACGAATTTATGTATATATGTAAATAATTTTAGAGAAGTTATGTTTAAAATTGCAGTATCTTTTGTGTATTGTAACATCAAAATCTGTAGAGTCAAAGCTCTGCTGAAAAAATTAGATTACAGAGCCAGTTGTAATCAACATTGAGGTAAATGTCTATCTTGCTAAATTGGCGAGATATCACCAAGCTGGTGATGGTTTAGGTGACTAATGTTTTTGCGGAATTTGGCAAGATCGTGCTGCTCCCCCTCCTGGTTGTCAATGCAAGTAAACCAGTGAAGCTACTGGCCAAGATCTGTACTTAGGCAGCCTTGGCCACAGGGGTTTATAAATCTGTCTTCACAGCATTAGAGCCTACATTCATTTGGAGGATGGTTTGGCTCAGCAGGGACCATATGGTACTGGCTTGTCTGCCCCTTGGCTATGGGGTCAAACATGGCCAAATATGAGGCTTTCCTTGGAGGTTTGCTTCCTTTCGGTCCTCTGCTGTGGGACTGACACAGTGGATGCAACATCCTTATGAAATTTACATTGCGACTTGAGTGGGGCCCGGGAGCAAAGTTTTCATTATTTCTGTTTAGTCTGAGTGTTCATTTTATTTCCCAAGCTTTGTATAAAACACAGGGGGGACCGCGGAGGCTGTGCCAGCTTGATTGATCTCCTGTAGATCAGACCCAATTCCTGAAAAGTTATAACCAGGCCAGGAGTTCGTCTTTGGTGTTCTGTATGATGCTGCAGCTTGTCTAGACAGAGCTGCACTTAAGTAGTAAAGTTCTGACTTTGTCACGATTGATGACTGTTGAAAAGTTTTATGCTTTCTTTCTGTCCAATCTAGTTAGTGTTGTAGCTTCACATAGAGTAGCTGGAGTTATAGTGTAGCCACTACCTTATAGATTTAAAAATAAGTAGTAGTCAACAAGAAGCAAATGTAGGTGGCCCTCGACTTTCGCATATAATTGGTTCTTGAAAGTATGTGCGAATGCTGAATTGTTTGAAAGTAGAGGAATGTAGAAGACTATGCACGAGAAACTGTGTTTAAAAGTATTTATTTATCAATATGTATACATAATGAAGTCAATGAGGCATGTTTAAGTGTTTTCGGGTATATTCTTTATGAACTTATCAACGTTAATTGAATATGACCTTTTTTTTTTTTCTTGACGAATATTTCTATAACATGACGTGTCTTTCTTGGTCCCCTACATATTTGAGATGTACATTCTGCATTGAGATCACATTCTTTCATGAGAGTAAAAAAATTTTTGAAAATGCATGAAGGATTCATTCTTATTTTTAATTTTCAAAGTGTGGATATTTTTATCAGCTCCTTCTTCCTCACTTTCATAGTATATTTCATTGTTGCTCAGTTGCTACACGATTTAGTATTCATTTGACAAAGGTACTGAGTGAGACTCAGTTAACTCATCAATATCTTCATTGTCGACATCTAAGTTTAGTTCATTCATTAGGCTAAATACTTCATCCGTTAAAGTTTCTGAAGTTTCCTCATCATTTATGGACATAATTGCTTCCAGGAACCTCTTATGTGTTTGTGAGTCTCCAATATTGCTTATTATGTTCCACATATTATTGTTCTTCCAAAAATCTCAATGTTGAACCATCTTCCCTGTCACTTGCCTTGATGGCCTTAGACATTATTCTTTTCATATAATATTATTCAAACATAACTATCACTGTTTGGTCCATGCCCTGTATGAGGCAGGTAATGTTGGGTGGAAGAAATAAAACGTTTATTTCCAGGTATAAATTCTGAAGAGATTTTGCTATCTTGGAGCCATTGTCTAAGATTAGTAATGCTTTAAATTGCCAATTATTACTTTTACAATATTCCTTAACTGTTGGCTCGAAATGAAAAGTCAGCTTTTTCTTTAAATATTAACGAATAACCCAGGCATTTTTATTTGATTTGCAAGCGATTCTTTAACTTTCCTTTTCAGTGCTCTGGGATTTTCTGCTTGCTAAGCTGACAATGGCTTCAATTTTAAATCATCAGCTAAGTTTCCACAAAGAAGAAATGTCATTTGGTTTTAGGAAGTTTTATGTCCAGGGGCAACTGATTGTTCTTCTTTCAATCAAAATGTGTGATTAGACATTTCTTTTCCAAAATAAATCTGTCTCATCTGCGTTGAATGTTTGACTAGCAGAATATTCTTCATCTACAATAATTTCGGACTATGAGAAAACAAATTCTTTTGCAGGATCTTTATATGCATCAGCCAATTCTCCATTGAATTTAATGTTATGTAAAGAAGATCTCATTTAAAATTTGTTGAACCAGCCATTGCTTGCATGAAACACTGTGTTTGAATCTGGATTTAATCTAGTCTTCCAATCTTCTTGCAAACTAGAACCTTAATTTCAATAATTGAAAAACTCAGAGGGACATTATTTTGATGTTGATCATCAATCCTTGATCACAAAGATCTTTCCATTTCATCCACCATACTCATTTTTTTTATTACCATTACTAATATTTTTCAAAACTGAACATATCGTAGATGTGTTTACATCCTCTAAACGTTCGACTATAGCAAAAGATTCACCGTTTTCAGAATGTTTAATTATTTTCATCCTTGTGTCAATCATATGAGGTTTATGAGTCCTGATGACGAGGGTAAAGGGGAGAACAGATAGAACAAATGAGCCAAAAATGGGTGTTGTGCGAGGAAATTTTTATGTTATGTGAATTATGTGAAAATTATGTGCGTAAGTAGAATCTGCGAAAGTCGAGAGCTGCCTGTAACTTGTTTTGTATTAAGTGTAAACTCACAAATTGTGAGTAATAAAATTTTATGCTAACCTCTTCATTTTGAGTTTGTGTTAACATCCCCAGTAAACAGTAAGGATTGACGGCAACTCGCCGACACATAGAGGTAACTTTGTTTAGCAGCTAGGTGCAAGTGTTTTCATTAAGTTAGACACCTTTCATTTAGGTGCAATGTTGTTACTTTTTTTGGTCTAGAATAAATTATGAACTAAAAGATCTAATTAGAAATTGAAGTTTTACTATTATTATCTCTATAAAGATTTCTGTAGATACACTAGAGTTTAAAATAATAAGTATGCACTGAAGCTAAACAGTTCTGCAATTCTGGATATGAATGGTAAATCTTTGTTCGCAGAACAAGCCGTGAAAATCGGAAACTCAAGGGAAGTTTATGGGGGGGAGACCTACTGAAATAAATATATATGAAAACACATGCTGATGCTTGCATTGTAGACTTTAAAGATGCTATTGTAAAATTTCATTGCAAGTAAGATTGTCGAAGCTTAGCATCAACCAGAGTTGACTTGACAGAGGATGTAAAATCTAAAAAATGCTAGATCTCAATTATATATTCAAGTAATTATTAGTTCTCAAAGCTGACTGAACCTTTAAAAAATGACTAAATTTTTGCCAAAATTTTGTTGCTGAAGTTCGTTAGCAAAGTGCATTTTGTCCGAGTACATTAATTTTTGCATGAAAACACCAACATACACAAATGTTTTAGTGCTACAAATTGACACAACAGTTCTATACAAGCTAATACTTACATATTTATATTATTTTATAACTATCTGTTGTTGCAGATTGATTTACTTATTGCTAATATATACACATTTTTTATGTACAGGATCCTATTCATCCAATATCTGCAGTCATGAAAATTTAAATATTTTAGCAGAAAATCAGGTATTTACCTTTATAAAACAACTCCGTGTTTCTGAGTTATTTTGCATTTTGAGTGAAAAAAATCTGCTTGCAGTTATTTTATGATGACTGTAAAATTAAATAATTTTTCTTTTCATGCATGTAGAAAAATGGAAACAATTTGCTCTTGCAAAGTAATTCAAAAAAAATTATAGACCAGTCCCCTGATCTATTTCATGCAGGCATACCAGATCAGTATAAAGGTGTGCATTCCATGAAATCAACCTTTGCCAGAAAAGGTATCAATTAATAGTTATTTTTCTGTGCATTATAACTAAATTAGACTTAGCAATAGTTTTTAAACTTCTGTATAATCTATTACCATTGCTAAAGTAATTAAATGCAGATTTTTTTAAATATATTAAATTCTATAGATTGTTGGGTTTTAAAAAAATGTATTTCTTTTGTGTCCTATTGAACAATGGGAGGCTGCTGTTTTTACGGTTAATCGAGGAAATTATGTAGAAAACCAAATGAAGGCTGTATGTTTATTTCAGTTTGAAACTGTTATTTAAAAAGAAGGATGAGTAAGTAAATAAGAAATAAGCATTGAAATTAAGGAATGAGCGACTCGTTTGTAAGTATCAGATAAAGAACTTACTAAGTATATATGCTAAGTACTTAACACACTAAGTATGGGAAAATGCAATAATAAAACTGATTTTCTCAAAGAGGAATTTACTAACAAAAGATGTAAAAAATGTACATTTTTAAATGGTTATGAATTATAGATTTAGCAAAAAAACTCACTCATCATATTTATTTCCATATTGTTTAGGGGCAAGGCTGAGAGGGATTTCATGTTCTTTTACATTGCTCATTATGTGCCTTATTAAAGTTTATTATTAATTTTTAGGTTTTAGCTATGTTGTAAGGTCTAAAACAATTACATAGGACCTCATACATATATTTTTAACCGAGTCCATCTATGTTTAACTTCAGACAAAGTACGTGTTGCTTACAGAGTAATCAATTATGATTTAGTGCACTGGAAAACATTTTCATTGATGAGGAAGAAGTGTTCAGTTATTTATTATTTGAAATCGGATAATATATTGCATCAGATAGCATAAATGGTTAACTATTAAAAACAAATTCACAAAGAATTCTGAACCCCTTAATTACATGAGAATGAATAAGTCCCAAAAGTTCTGCATTTTTTTCATGATAAATACAATTGGAGCAGTACAAAAGTGTAAGAAATTTTCATTGAATCACATAAGCACCATTTTATTCTATGGGACTCTTTGCCATCTGTCAGGCAGCAGGGAAAGTCCTTTATAACAAAGCATTAGGTTTATTCATAAAGAAGTTGTCACCATGCTGTTGGTGAGTATGCAAACAAGTGAACTCCAGGCCATTCAGAGAATTTTGAAGTGGCCTGAAGAGATGAAAATTTAAGGGAGAAAGGTCTAGTGAATATGGCTGGTGATACAAAACATCTCATCCATATTCAATAAGTGTTTGTCTGGCATTGTCATGATGGAAAACAACAGCTGGAAACTTCATCAGTTTCATGCACTTTTCTTCAATTTGAGCTTTTAAAGGTGCTATTTGGGAAGAGTAGTTTTTCAGATTTTTGACCGATTTGGTGGCAACCATTCGTAGTATACAATTCTTTTTTGATCCCGTCATACATAAAGCATTACTTTTTCCAGATGCATCCCCATTTGGATGCTACTAAAGAGGTTCTTTTAGCTTACCCCATGATTTTCTTTTAATATTATTGTATAGTATCCACTTCTCATTATCAGAAATGAGCCGTCCAAAAAATGAATTTATTTATTTTTCTCCTACACAGAACCGCATGCCAAAACTTGAGTAAGCATATTCTGCTCTGTAAAAATATGGGCTAACTATACATAACAGCAGCTTACATACTTTCTTCATATAACTTCTTCAAATGACCATGTACTCTCTTCTTCTTCATTGACTCAACAGCCCATGATAGGCCTTGGCCTTCTTTGGAATTTCATTCCATGCTGTTCTACTCTTGGCTTTTAATTTTCCCTATTTAGTTTTCCAGTTGATGACCTTTCAGTTAGACAAGCCTCACTTCAAACAGTCGAGCCATCTGAATTTTGGTCTCTGTCTGTTTTGAGTGCCTGTTGGCTTGTACATGAATGTTGTTTTTGGTAATTCTGCTTTTGGGTAGTCTGATTAGGTGACTAGCTCGTTTTTATCTTTGGATGCTGATAAAATTTGTCATGTCTGGATACCTGAATGTCCGGCAGATCAAGTGCTGTACTTTTTGGAATATTTATTCTCTCTAATAGTTCTTGAACTATGTACCTTGGATTTTCAGCAATAGTTTCAGGTACTTGTTTACAGAGCAAGCATCGAGGCTGAAATTTCCATGCATAAACTTCTCAAATTACGTTCAGACTTTATCGTCAGAGATAGCACTTTTTCTTTGTGTAGCAGAAATTTTACAAGCAGTCAGACTGGAATTTTTTTCCTTTTATAAAGTAAAAGAACATGATAAACTTTTGGGTTCTGTATTCTAAGCTCTGCTCTGAAACAAAAGTTATGCCGCATGTTAGAATTGTGCAGTGTGATGAGAAACGACCATATTTAGACATCTGCTTCAATGAAGGTCACTCAGTGTCAGCAGTAAAAAAATAATTAGAAAAAAACATGCTTTGAATTGAAAAACTGCAGAATTTTTGGGCTGAGGCAATATATGCATTTCATTATCATCTTTGCTCTAATACGAGGCGTATTCGGAAACTAAGTACCGTTTTGAAAAAAAAAAATAGTAAAACAATTTTTTCGAATCCAATTTTATTTTTGCATGAAAATACATGTCTTAAACTATTTTTTAATGTAGTTTCCGCCAATGATCAAACACTTGTCATAGTGGGTGACCAGTTTTTGTATACCATCGTCAAAGAAACTTCCCGCCAGTTTCGATAAACCACGACTCCACAGCATTTTTCGTGTCATCGTCAGATCCAAAGCGCTTGCCACCAAGCTCGCGCTTCCTGTGCAGGAACAAGTGATAGTCGGACGGTGGCAAGTCTGGGCTGTACAGCAGGTGATCGAACTGCTCCCAATGAAACTGTCAAATTAACGATTGAGTGACACCAGCAGTATGGGGCCGAGCATTGTCATGGAGTAACACAATTCCTTTACTGAGCATTCCTCTTCGTTTGTTTTGAATGGCACGCCTTAGTTTTGTTAAAGTCTCACAATATCGTGCCGCATTAATGGTTTCACCTCTGGGAAGAAATTCAGTAAGTAAAACACCTTTCCTATCCCAGAAGACAGTGCACATGATTTTTTGTGATGACATTGTCACTTTGAACTTTTGTTTTTTCGTAGAATGAGTGTGTCTCCACTCCATCGATTGTTGTTTCGATTCTGGTGTGAAATGACACACCCAAGTTTCATCACCTGTCACAATTTGGTTTAAAAAGTTTTCTCCCTCATCACTGTACCGCGTGAGAAATGTCAGGGCACTACCAAGTCGCTTTGTTTTGTGAACATCAGTGAGCATTTTTGGAACCCATCGGGAACACAGTTTGCGATAATTCAAGTGGTCAGACACAATTTCGAACAAAACAGTACGTGAAATTTGTGGAAATGCCTCTGAAAGAGTTGTCATTGTGAAGCATCTGTTCTCATGAATTGCTTCATCAACTTTCCTTACCAAATCATCGGTGACAACAGAAGGCCGACCACTCCGACCCTCGGCGTGGACGTTTGTTCGACTTGGATTAAACATTCTTACCCACTTTCTCACCATTCTATTACTTATCGCGTATTCATCGTAAACTTCTGTCACTTGATGATAAATTTCGGCCAGTTTAACATTCCTCGCGTTCAAAAATTTAATCACAGCACGAATCTCACAGTCAGCGGGAGAACTAATTGTCTTAAACATTTTGAATGTGCACAGCAAACTGAAAACACAACATAGAGCAACCAAAATGGCGACAATTGAAAGTCAGTGAACAAGAAAGACTAGTGCGCATGCGCGGGACGCCTACCACAGCGCTGCGACGGTGCTAAAATGAAACGGTACTTAGTTTCCGAATACGCTACGTATAATGATAACTAACCTTAATATTTTTCTTTTAATAATTTGCCATGAGAGATAAAGATAAAAATTTCAGAATTTTATTTATTAATTTAATTATCAGCTGTTGCATTGTGCTCTTTTCATTTATAATAATTTGATATCAAAGTTAAGAACATTTTATTTAATTAGGTGTTCAGTCATCATTTCCAAATAAGCCAGTCTCCAGGACACAGGTATGTTTCCAAGATTTTATATATATATATATATTTATGTAATATTCTACAATGCTATTTTATGCAATATGAGAGAAGCTATTTATGTGTTGAAATTAATTCCCTTTGTTTTCTGCAAAATTGCTAGAATTAATTGCAAGAAATATATGTTAAAATGTGCTCATATCCATAAATTAAGGATAAAAGGGACTTTGAGAGAAACTTGCATTACATTACATTATTCTGCTTGCAAATATGTGTATGTTATGCATAGTAATCTAATGCACTTAATGCCTGTTGGCAAAATATACTGACAAATAAGGTAATGAAACATTTTTTTTGGGAATGATTCTTATTTCCTAAAAGGTATCTGCAGAATCCACATACTTTGTGCTTTGTTTTGATGAGTGCTGTGTTTTGCTAGTGGATTATGACATATGGATGACATTTTATGAGGATGGCCAACTTGAACTAGGTGAGATTCAGCAAATATGCAGGAATTCAAATTTCAAATTCAAGTGTTGCTGCTAGACTGTGACATATCACCCAAATGACTAGAAATGTCACATGATGGTATAGTGCAAATTTCCTATATAGTGCAACAAATACTGATATTATTCCTATTGGGATCGACTTGCCAAAAAATGATGGCACTGTGCAGGAAGAGAGCTTAGTAGAAATAGTTTGAGAACTACCAAAATACAAATATCCCAGCAAACTATTACCTGGCACCTTAACAAACATAGGCTGTATACTCGCTGCCACTGAAAGTGCATGCCACTGATCCCAAGCCATAGGAGAGCTCACCTAGCATGATACCAGAATGTAGTGCATAGACAAATAATCCCTGTTGCCCAGTAACTTCCGAGTTCTTTCTGAACATGACATATATGCATCTGATGGGTATGTGGATGTCTATAAACAGAATGAGCTACTTTGAGTAGAAGTTCTGATATCCTGGTATGGGTGGCTTTTTGGTAGTTTCTCGTACCTTTTTATGCCTTTGTTGGAGGTACTGCTAATGACCAGATTTATTGAGATACGAATATTGACTAATATGTTTGTGTCTTTAGAGATGCAACCAGATTTATATTCACTTTTGTTGTTGTTGTTCCAAATCCCCCCCCCCCTGTGGCAGGAAAGCCTTCGCCAACTCCAAGAGACCTTGCTGACATCGTCCCACTCAGCCGACAGCTGTCTCAGGGAGATGCCTATACAATCCAGTAGGTGAGCAGGAGAGGCAGTGAGGGAACAGACACACGAGGAAAAGGTCTTTTCTCCCTCTTTGAATTTCATGCCTCGAAGATGTTCACTTCTGAATCTGGCCATGGTCGTTTGGATAGTCCTAGATCTTTTACTCAGAAGTGACAGGCCTGGTTGTTCAGTGAAATACCATTGGTGAACAGGAGAAATTTTCCATGCCATGTTAGTTTTATGTTTAATAGGAATGAATTTCAGTTGGGCATAAATCAGTGGAAGTGGGTGCAGGGAGATCACAACCTTTTCATGCCAGATCGTTAGCTGTTTTGTTACCATACACCCCAACATGGGATGGTACCCACTGGATACATATTGATTTATGCTGTACAAGCTCGAAAAGTTTAGATACAACATCCTGACCTTTCTTATTCATGATCTTAGGCCAGTTTTTAAGGTGCTAAATGGAGCTTCTGCTGTCTGTCAGAATCCATATAATGTCTCTACTTGAACAGAGAGCATAATCAAGTGCTTTGCTGATGGCGATAAGTTCTGATCTGAAGACGGAGCAATGTACAGAGGTTCTGATTTATCTGATATCTCCTTCAGGAGTGTTACAGTAAATGCCACTCTCTGCTCTACCCTTATCAGATCTACTTGCATCTGAATATATCACAAGGGCTTGGGCTGGAATATCATTAATGATTTCAAGAGCCATTTGCCTGAGGAGTTCCGGGTGATGGATGCCCTTGAAAATATTAATCGACAATTCCTCACGGATGTTAACATAATTAAAAGAAGTATGGAGCAATTTACTGGAGCAATATTTACTTTTTATGGATGATAATGCATGTTTTCATAAAGCAGACGTCATCACTAATCCCCTAGAAACAAGATATCCAGCACTTAGACTGGCTTTCAAGGCCTCCTGATTCAATTCTATCAAACATGTTTGGAATATGCTCAGGCAATACATTGTGAAGTGAAATCATCATCTTTGTTCCCTTCCAAAATTGTATGCAGTGTTGTTGCAGGAATGAAACTAGCTGTCAGGAATAATTCAATAGTTTCATCTGCCGTGCATCATAATGTTGCATGTTATGCATCTGTATCCATTTATACTATATTCCATATTAACATTTCTGCAAAATATTGAAATTTGAATTTGGGCAAAGATACAAGCCAATAAATGGGATGACTCCAAATTTTCTTTTTCCTGTCGATAATTTATTTCATCCATGATGGTTGGTTTCTTGTATTTTATTATTACATCAAATTATATATCATGGTACACGTGTAAACACTTGGTCCATGTTAAATAAATGTATATATCAGAATTGCTACAATCCCTGGTTTATGACTGTATTTGTTTGTGAAGTACCAAATTTGAATTTGAGCAAAAGAAAAATCAGAATTAAATGTATTATAATAAATAACTTTTAATTAGTAAATGCACTTCTGTTTTGGAATAGTGTGTTGTAATCTAAAATTCAAGTTTAATCTCTTGCATAGCACTTCTACTATATATATATATATATATATATATATATACACTGCTCGACAATGAAAATGCAACATCAAGGAGTGGTCAGAAAGTGATGAAATTTGGAAAAAAGATAGCAAGCAGCAATAAGTGATCTTTATTTCAAAATGATAGTCAATGCAGAGCGAGAACGGCGTCGGCTCAATAGGATGTAGGACCACCACGGACAGTGATGCATGAAGAAACACGTCTAGGCATAGAGTCAATAAGAGTGTTAAGAGTGTGGATGGTGTCCTGAGGGATGACTCTCTATTCCCGTTCAACCATTTGCCACAGTTCTCCTTCTGAACGACGCAGGGGCAGAGACTGCAAACGGCGTCCAATCACATTCCACACATGTTCGATTGGTGACAGGTCAGGAGAGTACGGTGGCCAGGGAAGCATATACCTTCCAAAGCATGTTGGCAGATGCGAGCATTGTGTGGTTGGGTGTTATGCTGCTGAAAAGTTGCATTAGGCAGCCCCTGAAGGTAGGGAATTGCTACTGGCCGCAGTACATTATCCAAGTGTCATTGGGCCGTCATGGTGCCCTGAATATGAACTAGAGGTGACCTGGAATCGTAGGCAATAGCGCCCCAAACCATTGTGCCACATTGTCGCGTGATGGGGCATTCCACAGTTACTGCCGGATTTTAGATCTGTTTCCACGTCGATGCCACACACGCATGCGGTGACTGTCACTGGATAAACAGAAGCGTGACTCATCTGAGAACATGACGTTTCGCCATTCTGTCATCCACATCGCTCCAGTCCGGCACCATTCTAAACGTTGGTGTCTATGCTGTGGGCTCAATCGCAAGTTTTCTTAACGGATGGTGTGAGTGCAGGCCACGTTCAACCAATCGACGGGAAATGGTTCTGGTCGACACAGGAACATTCAGGGTATCTTGCACGTGCTGCAGAATCGCGGTACAAGTGACTTGAAGGACCGCCACAGCTTGTCGGCGGATGCGTCAATCCATGTGTGCTGTCGTCACTCTGGCTGCACCTGCAGCCCTTCTCTTTCCCACATTTCCTTGTTCCAACCATGTTCGCTGTAGCCGATGTACTGTACTCGCATCCATGTGGGTATCAGCTGCGATTTGACGTAAGGACCAGCCCGCCGTTCTCAATCCGATCACCATACTCCTCGTAAAATTGTCTATCTTCTGGAAGTGCGTTCGTTGAGGGCGGCCTGGCCTTCTCTCCTATTGCACATATCCTCCGGGACAAAAACCAACTTTCTTCGATAAGTCATCTGGCAGAAATAATGACACGAATATTGCCCATTCTGCATGTTCCTTTCCTTATATCTTACTTCACGTGCGTCGAAGAGCTGCTCATTTCACATCATTCGCATAACTCAGTGACGTGCATCTACTCTGAAATTTGCATAAATTTTTTACCCCTCCTTCTTGGGGTTGCATTTTCAATGTCAAGCAGTGTATACATAAGTTGCTAGATTTATATTGCTGTTTTTAAGACCTCTGTAGGAATTGTAAAAAATGTTCTTTAGTGTTTTGCATAATTTTCACTCTTTCACTCTCTTTTCCTAGAATGGGTTCTTTATTTTCTGTACTAATGTCAATGAATTAATATGTTTTTTACTGCAGCACACCTTCATTTTTATTCTTTTTCATTCTGTTCTAAAGTTTATTTAATCATAATGTTATTGCATAATTATTGTCAAGCTTTTTTTTTTCTTATTTGAAGAAGATTTAACAGTATTTAAGTAATCTGAGTCGTGTTTAGAGTCGCTCAGTTTACATTTTTATAACATTTTCAATGACTACAAAAATTAATCTTTTTTTAATAATTATTTTATTTTAGCACTCATTAGATAACAGCCATTACATTTATCTGGAATTAGAAGATGTAGAGAAGAAAATGAAGCAAATTGATAAGCTAGCAGCTCCTTTAGAAAGAAAGTTACGTGTTACTATGAAAGGTAATGTTACTTAACTGAATAATATTTAATTATTAATTAATTTCTGGAATTAACTATTATGAACAGCCTTTGCAAAAATATAAGTTGATTGGAAAATTCTTTATAATTATTGAAGTAAGAGAGGAATATCTCTGTTGTTGTGACTTATCTCATTTGCCTGCCAGTGATATCAATAGAAGCCCACAAAATTCATCATAAGGCGAACAAGATTGCGCCTATCATTGGGAAGACCTTTTAGCGCCATACAGGTGACAGTATGACTTCGCTCAGATTCGCCCGTAGTTTTAAAGTGGAGCACCCCAGAGTGATGGTGTGAGGGTCTTTCACCCCTCCTCCCCTACCACCAACCTCTAGAGAGGACTTTCGGCTCGCCATATATTTAGAGTTTCCCCGTGCTGCAGAGATACTGCATTTACAAACATCCATGCCTTCTCTGGGATTTGAACTCAGGTCCTTCAGTATCGCAGTAGCCTCCCCTAGGAATATCTCTTTTGTGCTTTGAAGGTATTTGAAATCTCACAGTTGTAGATGATTTTTGCTAAAGCTAATTTTGCACCTTATTTTTTTGTCTCCATGTGCTTCTTCCATGTACTCTGAAAATTCTTCAGAAACACTTGTATAGTTGTTTATTTAAAGTACTTTTTTGGGACATTGTCCATTATTTCGTTACCCTTAGGACACTGTTACATTTAATTTTATAGGATTACAATATTTTAGTTCTTGACTTTTTAATTAAAATATTTTGTTTTGACTTAACCTTTTTTTTTTTTTTGGTCAAAAGAGGTGTATGAATTTGAAACTTAATGCTGTATTCTACTTTTTTAATACATGTAGAAAACAATGATGTTTTGGAAGACAAACTGATGAAAAAGTGGTTTGCTCTTGTGAATGAAAAGAATGCATTGCTGCGTAGACAGATGCAACTGAATATATTGTAAGTTTGTTATTTGCATTTTAAGTTTGTTGCCTTATAAGAACCCAAATTACCTTTTAAATGAAGAAAGTTTTTTCATTTTTTTTATACGAAAATGCAGAGGCATTTCTTCTCCTTTTGCTTAAAGAAGCTTTCCCTTTTTTAGCATTTGTACAGTTTTCTTATAAAGAAATGCGTAAAGTTTAGCAATTTCTTAAAGCAATATTACATATATTTTACATAAGTATTGCAGATGAATGTGTTCTTAAATCAAAGAGGCCTTTCATTTTTATGTACCTTAGTTTCAGATTACTAAAAAAGTATTCATTTTGAAACTTTCTAGATAGTCTTATCAACAAAATTTAGCATCTCTTTTATAAAAATTCATTTGTACTGTATGCAACATAGCCATTTATTTATTTTAGGTAAGAATACTTTATAAGAAATAGTTTAAATAGAAACTTGTGTCATTCACTGTCCATATTTCAACTTAGCTGTTGGTCCAGAAATCAGTGTACCTGATGTTTTATTTGATGAGCCGTCCCATGTGAAAATAAATATGTCTTAAATCTGGAAGATTTGGAGGACTAGATCATGTAAAATATATGGTAATTGTTTTTCAAGCCATGCTCAAAAGATGGATCTATTTTGGAGAATATTCC